>JANHFM010009359.1:99252-110604 GCA_032468115.1 Grayia smithii
GGTTGCTCTTCTCTGCACTTTTTCTAGAGTCTCAACATCTTTTTTATAGTGTGGTGACCAAAACTGGATGCAGTACTCTAGCTGTGGTCTTACTAAGGCTTTAAAGGTGACTTTCAGCACCTTGAATTGCATCTGGAAGCACAATGATAACAAATGCAGCTCACAGAGCTGTGGTGTCACATGTGCAAATATCTCTCTCTATCTCTGTTTCTCTGTCTACCTCTCTGCCTCTCTAACACTATCTCTATATGTGAACCGTTGATGGCCTATACTGCTATATTCTGCAACAATAGCAGCTTCTAAATGCTCTTCAAGGGCAGCCCCAGGTAGAGTGCATTGCACAGTCCAATCTAGAGGTCATTAGGGTATGAATGACTGTGAGTTGGGCATCTCAATCCAGGAAAGGACACAACTGAAATACAACTCAAAACTGTGCAAATGATATCCTAGCCACAGCTACCTCCTGCTCCTTAAGCAGAAATTGTGAATCCATCTCACCATGAGCCATCTTAACTCCCTCCCTCCATCTCACTCCCAAGGGCAAGCTGTGTGAAAGCATAAAATACCAAAAGTGTTTTAAGGTTCACAAAGATTGGTCTGGTAATAACATTTTTTCAGTTTTTATAAAAGCCCCTGATTCTAGTTTTAAAAAGCATGGCTTGTACAACTATTCAGATGAATAGATATTTGATTATAACTACCAATACCAATTTCTTTTCCAAAGCGTGGGCAAAGGGACAAGACTGAAAGTTATTTTCTAGATGTATAAAAGTACATAATTGGACTAAAAGTAAAAAGGTACTTATGTTTCATATGCTGATATGATCTGAACTAGGTGTGACTAACTAAGAAATGGTCTTGGTACATAATTCATAAAAACCCTTAACATAAGGCTGTCATGGAAAACGAATTTTATCCTCCATCCATCCATCCATCCATCCATCCATCCATCCATCCATCCAGTTAGTTTCTTTAGCCAACTGACAAATCCTTTAAGAAAACAACGTTTCATAAAATGGCAGATTCCCTTGAGGGGTTATCTCAAGTGAGTCTGAGCCTGCAACACTTGATGAAATAAACAAGGATTTTTGTATTATGAACTTGGTTACCTCATTTTTGGATCCAGATCCGTCCAGGTTGTTAAGACAACCTGGGAGGTGACCTGTAGTTGGGTCCATGCAGTGATGTCAACCTTGTGAGTGGATCCATGCAGTGATGTCAACCTCTCTGAGAAAGGGTATACATTCCCTCTAGCCTGGAAGGAGATGGTGGCATGCCCTCTTCTCAGGAGGCTGAATCAATCATGAATCAATCACCTCATGAATTAACTCCTGCAATTCATGCTGCATGGTTCTTCCTTGAAGGCCATTTGGAAGCTAAAATTGTTCCAGAATGCAACTGTGTGGGCAGTGATGGGTATGCTATGCTATGTCCATATGATGCCACTACTGCGCAGGTTAGCAGTTGCCTTCTGGGTACAATTTAAGGTGCTGGTAGTTACCTTTAAAGTCCTTCATGAAGGACCCCCTATCTTCTGCTGTTTCTGCTGAGCCAATAAGATTGAGTACAATGGCTGCACCCCAGGTCCCATCAAGAAAACAGTTGCATCTATCAGGACTCAGGAACACACCTTCTCTGCAACAGCACCTATACTCTTGAAAGCATCCCTTAATTATCCATAGAGCCCCTACCCTGATGACATTCAAAAAGTCTTTAAAAACCTGGCCATTTTCTTAGATCTGGAGGCAGAGTAGTGGATGAGCCCTATAAGTAATTTTATTGTTATTCAGAATTTGTCTTCTTGGTGTTTACTTTTTCTTTTCTTTTTTAATTGTTCTTACTTTTTTCATGCAAGCATCATACAGAATTGGACAGAGAATGAATGAATGAATGAATGAATGAATGAATGAATGAATGAATGAGGAAATACAATGAAGGAGATCTAACAGATGTACAAATCTATGGATATATTTTTCTTGCTATCACACAGAGGCACACAATACTGGAACTTAAGAAACCTGAATGGTGGGAGATTCAGGACCAATGGAAACCTTTAAACTTTTAATAATTCCCCACCACAAGCTTGATTGATAGTTTTAAAGAGGGGGACAAATTAGACAAATTCATAGAGAATGTGATTATCCATGGCAAACAGTCATCATGGATTAATATATTACCTCCAGTGTTAGAGGTAAAAAGGATCAAAAATGTAATTTTTGATTACAAGGCATTTCTTTACATCTCATTGCTGGTTTTTTTTTTAATATATATATATATGCTGCATTATTATATTTTTTGATATATGAGCATTCTGCTCATTTTTCCAGCTTGTCAACATCCTCTAGAATCTTCAAGCTGTTCTTTAAGAGACTTGCTATCCCTTCATCATTATGTCATCTACAAATGTGATAATTATATTTTACCATCTCTCATCCAAGTCATTTCTAAAAAGAAATTAAACAGCTCAGGAGCTAGAACAAAGCCTTGCAATATAGCACTTGACATTTGATGGGTGGTTGATTACAGATAGTTGTGGGTTACAATTATTCAAACAGTTACATATCATATTTACATTTTGCCCTCTTCCAGGCAAGAAGCTCATGGGAGATTTGAAGTGAAGGTACATCTCTTGCACCATGTTCCATGGTCTGATAAACTGATAACATTAGCAAAAACAGGAATCTGGGTTGTTTGGTATGATTTATTCTTGATGAACTCATGCATCTTTTGCTGAGCAATGTATTTCTTTCCCCAAATACTAACCAAATAACAACTTAATAATCCGTTCCAGAGCTTTGTCTAGTATCAATATTAAGCCGACCAATCTGTAATTACCCAGGTCTTTGTTTCTTCCCTTTTGAAGATATATACAACATCTCTCTCTCTCTCCCCCTCCCACCCTTCCTCTCCCTCTCCTAGCCTCCCTTGCCTATGATTCCTCAAAGAGTTTGGAGATGACATTAGTAGCATGGAAGTAGGGGGAAAAAATCTAAGGAAAATCACAGAATTATATTTCTGCAACTGGCCTTAGAGGTAATCTAGTTCAACTTGCTGGCTCAAGAACAAGATTCACTATTGCATTTTAAAGAAATGACTATCCGGACTCTGAAAACTATCAGAGATGAAATGTTCTTCTTAACTCAATTATAAAGGAGATGGCCAAAAATCTTAGGCTCATTTGCCAGCGCAACTGGAATGGCAGAATCAAAAAGCTGGAAGGGACCTTGGAGATCTTCTAGACAACCCCCACTCCCATCACCCAGGGAAGGAATCTTTATATAATCCCAAATAAATTGCTGCCTAAACTTTGAAAATTTTCAGTGATAGAGCATTCACAACTCAAGAAATTGCTTTGCTGGTTAATAACTCTCATGGTAAGGCTATTCCTCCTTACTTCAACTTGGACTTTCCTATGAAGCTTCCATCCATTTGGATTTTGCTCTGCCTTTATGCACAAGGGAGTATCAATCACATCCTCTTCCCAGTTACAGCCCTTCAAGTATTGGAATATTTATATCACATCGCCTCTTTAGACCATACATGTCCACTTTATAAGATTTGGCCTCCACATCCCTCACCCTCTTTCTTGCTCTTCTCAGGCCTCTTTCCCATTCCTCAGCATTCTTCACCTCCTATGGAAACTAAAACACAATACTCCAGATGTGGTCTTGGCAATGGAGCATGGAGCAGAATGATCACTTCCCATGATCTCAGTATTAACACTGGTTAAAGAATAAGGCTTTCTGAAAAACCCTCCATCTGACTGAGGTTTGTTGGAAGGTCATTGGCAGGCAGACCAAGTATTTTGCTATGATATTTTTGCACTCTATCATTCTTCCCAAAGGGAAGATACTACAAGTGTAGTTGAGCCAACAGTCAAACTGAATTAAATGCCAAAAGATATTTGATTCATTGAAGTGGAGCAGCAGAAAGAAATGCAGAGCAGCGCAAATAAGTGGTTGCTTTGTACTTCCACCTCCACCGCTTGGAGTTTTACCTTCCTCTGCATCAGAGGTGGTATTCAGCAGGTTCTGAACAGTTCTGGAGAACCGGTAGCGGAAATTTTGAGTAGTTTGGAGAACCGGTAAATACCACTTCTGACTGGCCCTGCCCCCATCTATTCTCTGCCTCCTGAGTCCCAGCTGATCAGGAGGAAATGGAGATTTTACAGTATTCTTCCCCTGGAGTGGGGAGGGAATGGAGATTTTACAGTATCCTTCTCCGGGAATAGGGAGGGAATGGATATTTTACAGTATCCTTTCCCTGCCATGCCCACCAAGCCACACCCACCAAGCCATACCATGCCCACCAAGCCACGCCTACAGAATCAGTAGTAAAAAATTTTGAATCCCACCACTGCTCTACATCATGGTACAGCCAACCTGTTTACATTCCCCATAAAACAGGTTCATGCACACAGGCAAACTAGGTGGCTTACAAAGAGAAGGCCTGAGGTTCAATATGTGGTTAGAAATCTATTTGGAGATCGAGGGTGCTGTCATATGGCAGAAACTCCCGTGTTAGTCAAGGTTGAGCTAAATGACCCATGAAGCTGAGCAAGAGGCAGAGTGCCTTTTTACAGGGAACAAGCCCTAAGAGCCTTTCACATGCTGTACTTTCTCAAGCAGGATGGCTATTATTAATCATGCTTCACCATATTACTGATTTTTGATGCCAGGGATTGGCACCGTGTCACTACCTCTATCCCGCATAGAGTTGACACTGCTAGCAAGCGAGATGAGGAGCAATTGGTTTCCCAGGGAGGCTCCTTAAATGGCCTTGATGAGTGAATGAAAGACTTAAGCCCGTGGGAGGGATGCAGTAGTTAAGCCAGCAAAACACAGCGTGCTGTTGCTTTTGTGTGGCTCTCTCCTACCTGCTAAAGAACAGCAGCTGCAGGTGGCCCTGGCTGGAATCATCCCCAGATTTAATTCACACACAAATAATTGCACATTCTGCAGAGTCCTAAGAACAATCAAGGAATGATTTGGCTAGCTGTGGATGAGACCTCCCAGCTCTGGCATCAAAAGACCATCAAGTTGCATTTGCTCTGGAGCCAGGGGTGAAATGCTACCGGTTCAGACTGGTTTGGGAGAACCAGTAGTAATAAAAGCTACTAGTTCGGGTGAATTGGCAGTAAAAAAAATGCTACCTGTTCAGACGATTTATATTCGTTAGAAAGCAGGAAATCCTGTTAAGAAAAGGCTTCTTAACCCTCCTTTTTCAGCGCTGTGCAGTAGCACCTGCAGTGTGCATGCACGCAAAGTGCGCATTTGGCACGCATACGTGAACACAGAGTACTGGTAGCGAAGTGTACAAGTAGCAGACCTCAGAGCATTTCACCCCGTCTGGAGCCATTTCTACCTGTAACACCTGCTCAGTAAGCAAGGCCAACTTCATCTACTCAGGGACAGTTGGTTCACCGCTGCTGTTCTCTAGTCCTTATATTATGGAATATCTTCTGCACATATCACAGTTGGATTAATCATTCTCTGACATGGATGAGCAATCAAATACCCAGTGAGATTCTATGGATGAAAAGGACAGAGAAGATGAAAGGGGATTCTTTATTATTTCTTTGTTTATTTAAAGTAGTTGTATCTTTCCATCCAATGGAAAACAATTCAAGACGGTAAAGATTACAATAAGAAATGTTGAGAAAAGCAAAAAGAAAACAGCAGATTTAAGAACAAATAATAACTCACAAGTGAGTTATGACAATTTTTAAAATTATAATTCCCATCCTCCCGGGTACCATAGATTTTGGAGGGGAAAGATGAGTTTAATCTTATTTTATGCAGCAGGAAGTCCCACAGGTTCACTGCAGTAAGAGAGGTTAATTTATAAGAGTCTGGCAACCTAAACCACCAACAGAGCTGGAAGGAAGGCCAAATCCTCTTTCAGCAACTTGCATGGGAAATCAGGATTCTTTGTGGGAGTATGGTGACAGTGGTGAAAGAAAACAGTCTTTTTACCTTTTCCATTTTAGTGATCAGATGAGCACCTCCAACCCCTTTAAAGAGTCTCTGCTTGCTCTCCTTAATTGACATGATGTATTGCTCAGGATGGGGGATTTCTAAGCAAGAGGCAACCCTGCTGTTAATTACATGTTGTCCTGTCTGCTTGTCTGAAGAATACTGAAAGATCTTGATTGCTCAGCAGTGTAACTGAATGTTGGGCTTCATTTTGTCTCTCCACCTTTGGATTTGGGTGTGATAGTGCAGTGTTTTTCAAACTTGGCAACTTTAAGATGTGTGGATTTCAACTCCCAGAATTCCAGAGATTCTGGCTGGGGAATACTAAGAGTTGAAGTCCACATACTTTAAAGATGCCAAGTTTGGGGGGAAAAACACTAGGGGGTATAGGCAATTTCTTCTCAAACATTATCTGTTTAACATCTGTCAATATATAATATATATAGTTACAATTATGGTCCTTTGCAATCTTGCCCATTCCCAGGTGACAGACTGGATAGGGCATTACTTATCTCTATTTGTTTTGAAGGGAAGAGAGGGAAAAGTTCTTTAAAAATGTGGGACATAGAGCTCTATATTCCTCCAAAGACCCAAAAGATCAACTACCACAGTAAAGTGTGGGGAAACTTGAGTTTTCTTTTATCATAAATCATTGCTCTCGTGTTATGTGGCCAGTAGGGTCAAAGCAGGCCAGATTGGAGAAGGCAATGTCAGACAGATTCATGAAGGATGAGGAGGCTATCAGTGCTCCTAAATGGCATTTTGTATTACAGCAACAACTGCTCAGAGCTACACAATCTGTGGCTTGCTTTTCAGCCAAAAACTATCCAGTGTTTTCTTAAGAACCCTCCCTGAATACCCCACATTCCTTCTGCCAGTAGGAACTGATAACCAATCCTCCACGACTTACCAACTTTTTCACTCCTTCTTCCCTTCCCTTTGCATCATATTTTGTGACTGTGACTTTAGGATAGTTAATTCCTCAATTGTAGGGAAATTACTGTGGGTCTGAGATGAACTCCTCTCCACTGGAAATGTTCAAGTTGAGGTTATAGAGCGATCAACCAAGTATGCTTTAACCAAGCGGAGGATTGGACCCAAATGATCCTCAATACCCCAATACTGTAATAGTCAATCAGTTCTAGATTTACAGGAATTATCCCTAAGAAAGAAATATCGATAGACCAGTCAGTCCTAGAGGAGATTAACCCTGACTGCTCTTTAGAAGGCCAGATCCTGAAGATGAAACTGAAATACTTTGGCCGTTTAATGAGAAGGACTCACTGGAGAAGAGCCTAATGCTGGGAATGATTGAGGGCAAAAGAAAAAGGAGACGGCAGAGAATGAGGTGGCTGGATGGAGTCACTGAAGCAGTAGGCATGAGCTTAAATGGTCTCCGGGAAATGGTAGAGGACAGGAAGGCCTGGAGGAAAGTTGTCCATGGGGTCGCGATGGGTCAGACACGGCTTCGCAACTAACAACAACAACAAGCAAAATATTCCAAGTGACTAAGGTAGTTTAAGATCCTGTAAGTCTACAGAACATCCTAGACACAAGGGTCTTTCTTTTGGTTGACCAGGTGAACTATTGACTGATGCTCTTGTAAGGTTGTGATGTAGAACAAATCCAGTTTGTTTCTTGACCCAGCCAGCAATTTCATTGATGTATTTAGAACTACTTGAAATTCTCTGGACATTTTTGAAGGGATAGCAAGCATTGCTCTAGTCCTCTCTTCCCTAGACAGGTTACTCTAACCCTCCAGAGGTATTGGACCATAATTGCAAGAACTAGTGAGGTAGCCTCCTCACACAGCAGTAAGATGATGGAGAATAACATCATTTGACCTGTCTTGCAGCTTATGCTATTCTATTGCCCTCATGTCCAGTAGAGAATGTAGTTGCATTAACTGACCTTAAGCAAGCTTCTATCATCAGCTTAGCACAAAAATGAAAAAAGTGCCCCCACACAGTTCTAAGACCATCCCATCCTCCTCCACACAGCATAGCCAAATGGTACCTATTATCTAACCCAGAATACCTCAGACTTGAGACAGCTGCAATACTGTAACTGGATGTGACTGGAGGATGAAAGCAACATGGGTTGCAATATGGACTGCAAAGGTTACTCAGCATGGAAGAAGAAAAAAGAATGCAGAGGCAAATTTCAAAGTGGGCAATGGAAATAGCGTAAATGAACCCTAACACATATCTTGGCAATCAGCTGGAATTCCCTCCTCTGAGTTTGGAATTTTGAACATTTGCCATTTTGATTATTTGAATATTTCTGGAGCTGGAGACAGAATGAGGCTATTTTATTTTTTCCTTCTAGATTGCTGGAAGAGGCACGAGATAGGCATCATTGTGTTGGAAATTCTTAACCCAGGCTCATCTCTATCCACAGGTTTTCTGGGTGGGCTTCAGGATGACCACAGAAACTTTTAGAGCAGATATTACATTAGGCCAAAACATGTCCATACAACAATCTCTATACAACAGGAAACAACTATTGTCTATCTAGGCTTTCCCTAGCCTAGCAGCTAGGCTAAAGTACCCATCAATTACAGTTGTCTCACAATGAAATGGGTGATAATTTTAATAAACCAGTATGTCAGGAAAGGGAGAGGAGGGGAAGGCTGAATTGTCTCCAGCTTATTCAACAGCATTTCTCAACCATAGCAACTTGAAAAAGTGTGGACTTAATTCCCAGAATTCCCCAGCCATCAAGCAGCCTGTATTACAGAACTGATTCTTCCAACTGGTGTTGACCCACCCAGCACATATATTGCCAAGTGATGGGACTGGAGGATCATACAATACATGCCGTTTTTCAGGAAAGGGACTTGCCCTTGGAATTCCTTGTGTGCATGAACATCTCTGCTGAAGATGTTACCTAGCCTGGTAATGAAACGTTCAAAAACAAACCCACAAGCTCGGAGAAGCTACAGATATTCGCCACTATTGCATTCCTTGTGTGTGTCTATTCTGTTGGCTTTCTTAAGGTATTGAAAAGGGATGCAGTGGCTCAGTGGCTAAGACACTGAGCTTGCCGATCAAAAGGTCGCAGTTCAGAGGTTCGAATCCCTAGTGCCATGTAATGGGTGAGATCCCATTACTTGTCCCAGCTTCTGCAAACCAAGCAGTTCGAAAACAGGTAAAAAATGCAAGTAGAAAAATAGGGACCACCTTTGGTGGGAAGGTAACAGCTTTCTGTGTGCCTTTGGCGTTGAGTCATGACATGACCACGGAGATGTCTTCGGACAGCGCTGACTCTTTGGCTTTGAAATGGAGATGAGCACTGCCCCCTAGACTTGGGAATGATTAGCACATATGTGCGAGGGGAACCTTTACCTTTTACCTTTAAGGTATTAAAAATAGAAGTACTTTGGAAAGCCTTTGTTAGATGATATATGAGTTGACCTATGTTATAGCACTGGGTATGTTCAGTTTTTTAAAATTATATTCTTATGTCTTGTTGTACAATTGATGTTTTATCATTTATATTGATAGATATTGTAAACTGCCATCGGTGTCTTCAATTGAGGCAGAAATAAATACAATCAATTCATTTCCAGTTCATGGTTCTTTAGCCTGTACCTGTTCATATGGCCATTGCATTCTATTTCAGCAATAATCTGAATTACATACCGGTATATTTATGACATGTATTTATTTATAACATTTATATCCCACTGCAATTCAAACCAACTCTTAATCATTTTCAACAGTCCACACGAAAATTTCCACTGAATTTGTTATTTGTAAGCATATATTTTTTTCTCCAGGTGTTCCTTTAATGTTTTTATTTAAATATTTGTTTGTTTGATAGGAAAAGAGTCAGAATACTAGAAAAGGAGAAAGTCAGGATTTCTCTATATTCTGCTCTGCATGTTGATTTGGAAAGTATAGATAAGGGTCACCTTGTTTTGGAATTCTCAGAGATGAACTTCTGAGTTATCACATCTCCAGGGGTGCTCATCTGGACAGAATGATGTGAGAAATGAAACATTGCTCTCTCTTTTTTTGACAGTGGGAAAAGGGGGATATCTCAACTGTCTGATCTTTTGCTTTGAAATGCTGAAAAGAAGAGGCAACTCCTTATTCCTTTCCCCCCCTCTCTCTTCAACTCTTAACCATGGCTAGACTCTCTCTATTGCCTCAAGCAAACGATACTCAGTTATGCACAGCTCATTATATACTTGCATTGTTTCATACTACAAGATGAAGCAATGGGTCAGTGGCCTTAATACAAAGAGAAAGTGTTTATCAATGACTATTAGCCATGACTGATAGTCCTCTGAGGGAGGTGGGTGGTTCAAAAATGAGAAAAATAAATAAAATGACAGTAGAAAAAGAAACCACGATGATCTCTGGCTACCTATTGAAGAAAGTACAAGAGGAAATGTTTTACTTCCATGCTGTATTTATGGGCCTCCCCAAAAGCATGCTAGTCATTATTTTATTAATTTAATAGATATTTTATCCTACTTTTATTACTTTATCAGTAACTCAAGGCAGCAAACATACATAATGCTTTTTCTTTCTCTTATTTTCATCACAATAACAAACCTTTGAGGTTGAATTGGGCTGATAGAGAGAGTGACAGGCGCCAAAGTTACTGAGATGTATTTAATGTGGTCTCACCACTTCTAGAAAAAGAAGTAAAATGGAGAGTGGCTAAAATAAGAGATCAGTTAAGTGGGCAAGAAATGTAACTATCAGTATCAACATGAAAACTAGAGCAACCTAATGCACATTGTACTAAAATTTCCAGCCAATAGGAGTTGTCCAAACTGACTGAAAATTAGGGAAGTTTAATAATCTGGAAGCCACAAAATGTTACACAACTGAAGACATGTTATTTATTGTTTACATCTTTTGTTATTACATTATAACTACTGTGGTTTCTTCCTCCAAAGAGTCATGGGAAGTATAGGTTAGAATTAGTTTTCAAAACTATACCTTGGGGAAAGGGGGGAGTTTTTTAAGGTAATTTGATGACCCAACTAGATGTTCCTGAAGATTGTCCCAATTTAGAGAGGACAAACAGGAGATTAATGATATGACCTTTCCCTTTTTGGGGAAAACAAATAGAAAAAAAGGGGATGAACAACTGGTTCATGTTAGGGCAGCCTTCCAATCCTGGAGTTCTTCAAAACGACTAGACTTCACCTGCTGCAATTCCTAACCAAAATAGCCAATTAATGAGGGCTGAATTAGATAGAGCCAAGGCACTGGCCAGGAAATTTATATCAACTTGCCCCTTGCCATTTTCCTGACATAAATAGCCCCTCCTCAGTTATTACAGTATCCCAAATGGATTTTGTTGTTGTTAGTTGTGAAGTCGTGTCTGACCCATCGCGACCCCATGGACAACGTTC
>JANHFM010009359.1:273257-292152 GCA_032468115.1 Grayia smithii
AGAGAGAGAGAGAGAGAGAGAGAGAGAGAGAGAGAGAGAGAGAGAGAGAGAGAGAGAGAGAGAGAGAGAGAGAGAGTGAGTGCGGGCATGCATGCATGCGCCTTACATGAATGGAGGCAGTTTCAGCCTGCAAACTTTGGTGGTATGGCTTTGTGTGCCGAGGTTGTAAGGATAGAGGGTTGTGGGTGCGATGTGGTGATGGATTCTTGTAGCTTCTCCTGGCCCTTGAACCAAAGGCAGGTGAACAAGGACCAGAAGAGGATTTAGGTTTAAGATTTGGAAAGAGAGGAAATAACTTCTTCCTATGATCTTATACAAATAAAGCTTCCCCCCCCCCACCCAGACAAAGCAGGTACCCAGAAAAGTCTGAATTAGTAATGAATTGGTCAAATAAAGGGAAATGTTAACTATTTTCAAGGTGTTTGCGAAATGTTTTGAATCTGTAACAGGTTATATTTGGTTTGGTTCAAGTATGTACTACCCTTTCATCATTATCGCCCTTCCCTATAGTATATGTGTGTGTGTGTGTGTGTGTGTGTGTGTGTGCATGTGCATGCACCTTGCTTGAATGGAGGCAGCTTCAGCCTGCAAACTTTGGTGGTGTGGCTTTGTGTGCTGAGGTTGTGAGGACAGAGGGTTGTGGGTGCAATGCGGTGATGGATTATTGTAGCTTCTCCTGGCTCTTGAACCAAAAGCAGGCGCACATGGACCAGAAGAGGAGGACTTTGGCACAAATTGCTACACCACTGAGTTTGCAGGCCAGAGCAGCATCCCATCCAGCTGCAATTCCTCCCTTGTTTCAATCAAGATTTTGAATGAGGAAGTGGCACACCCATCACCTATCAAGCCAGAATGAAAATGGTATTCGTAATCTATGAGGTGCTACTGACCAGGTTGCCTTTGCTTTGTTTTTTGTTCCACAGGCTACGGACATGCAGCCCCTAGCACTGATGGTGGGAAAGTCTTTTGTATGTTCTATGCGCTGCTGGGAATCCCACTCACCCTGGTCATGTTTCAGAGTCTGGGCGAGAGGATCAACACCTTTGTGAGGTACCTCCTGCACCGCATCAAGAAGTGCCTTGGCATGAGACGGCCAGAAGTATCGATGGCCAATATGGTCACCATTGGATTTTTCTCCTGCATCAGCACCCTTTGCATTGGGGCTGCTGCATTCTCCTACTATGAGAATTGGACCTTCTTCCAGGCCTACTACTACTGCTTTATCACCCTCACCACCATTGGTTTTGGAGATTATGTAGCCCTTCAGAAAGAACATGCCCTCCAGACCAAGCCCCAATATGTGGCCTTCAGCTTTATCTACATTTTAACTGGGCTGACAGTCATTGGGGCCTTTCTCAACTTGGTGGTGCTCCGGTTCATGACCATGAATGCTGAGGATGAAAAGCGGGATGCGGAACACCGGGCGCTGCTCACCCGCAATGGACAGGCCAGCAGTGTACATACTACAGACACTACTACATCCTCAACCGCTGCTGCATTAGGGGGCATAGGGGGTGGTGGAAGCAGCAGCAGTAGAGGAGGACTCCGAAATGTTTATGCTGAAGTTCTCCACTTCCAATCCATGTGCTCCTGCCTCTGGTATAAGAGCCGGGAGAAGCTGCAGTACTCTATCCCCATGATAATCCCCAGAGACCTCTCCACCTCTGATACCTGCATGGAACAGAGCCACTCCTCCCCTGGGCATTACCCAGAGACTCCATCCAACAGATGCTTCTGCAACACTCAGCGTTCAGCCATCAGCTCTGTTTCCACAGGACTTCATAGCCTCTCGGCCTTCCAAGGACTTATGAAGCGGCGAAGTTCTGTGTAAAGACTAGGAGCCCTTTTACAAACTCTCCTTCACTACTGAAAAAAAAAAAAAAAGGCAGGCATGAAAATCCAGGTGGAGATAAATGGCAACAATACAACTTAGAATTTATAAAAAATAATTTAACCATAAGAAGGAAGGAAGAGCATGTGCCTAAGAGAGTGCACAATAAACTGATGGATCAAGCAGCGGGTTGGTTACGAGGGGCAATCTCCTAGGGAAAACTGAACCGCCAGAGTCTCTAGAACAAGATCTAGTAGTGGATTCTGTTAAGTTTTTCTGATGATCAAGAAGGGAGAAATTGAAGTTGTCCTTCCAAAGGTCTGGCAACACTAAGTTGTCTCTTCTCCCCGAGAAGGAGGCTCGGCACTCCTATTGCTGGTGGAAATTTTAAACTTGTTTTGCAGCAACTCCACAAAATGTGAAACTTGAAAATAAGGCTTTGCATCCTTGTAAAAGTGTGTAGAACAGGGTGAGGTGGCTCTCAAATTGAGTGTACAATCTTAATTTGTGCCAAGGACTGATGGGACAACCTTACATTCCCCCCCCCCCACCGCAGGCCAATCCAATAAAGTGGGGTGAAAGGAGAGGAAATGATGTTAAGTACAAGTTATTTTTCCCCCTTTGTTTATTTTATTCCATCCATTTCAAAGGGAAAGGTCTCATTGCTTGCTTGCCATTGAAGGGCCATCCCATCCATAAAGGGGGAAACCTTTATGTAGGAGAAGTTAGAAATCTTAAAGAGGATTAAGAACCTGTTCCTGATTAGTTAATACACAAAAGACATCAGTTACAAACGGCATGGGTATGTACACACAGTGGCTTTTGCTACATGGTTTGAGCCAAATATCGGCAAAAGCAGCTTCTTATTCATTGTATTCCATTCACAAGTGACATTTATTACTCTACCACCCTCCAGTGTACAGCACTGTGCAAAGCAGTATCCCATTTGTATTTCTGTGTTCATGTGTACACAACAAAGCCCATGTGATTGTTTGCAAAGCTTTCACATGTGCAAATCCACTCTCAAAATCTTGCCCAACTTCCCTTTTCTTACTATCCCTAAATCCCACTGAATAGATTTCAAAAATGTCTTCTATATTTTCCCCTTTCTAGACCTTTCCCACATTCTCATAGGCTCCCAGAAAGGAATGCCATTACAGTATATTTCCCCTCTCAAATCCACCATTTTTGAGCATGTGAAATATTTAACTTCCTTGCAAGTGTGACAAGGTTGTAGCTCTAGCACTGTCTTGGCTTAGACATCTTTACGCTATGGTGCAGTGAGAGTCTGATGCGATGTGAAGGCAGAGCCTACTCAAATCTCATCATTTCTCTATAACCCAAATTTCTATTCTCCTAGGATGTGCAATGTCCTCCAAAAGTTACTGCATTTCTACAAATCAGATGAGGCCTGTGTATCATGGGCCTCACTACACCAAAGGGACACAACCCCAGTTTGCTAACCTGGATGTTTTATAGCTAACCCGGGAGAGTTGATTTAATTGGAAACCAACCATTCAGTCTTGGATAATTCGTTGTGACTTTAAGAATAATCCACCTGTTTGTTCATAGGCTAGGCCAGTATTTCTGTCACTGATTGTACAAGGCAAAACATACGATGACATGATGGAATTGTTCGCTGGACTTCTTCAGCCTAGCATGCAATTGTATCTTTGAATCCATAATGAAAACAATGCACAGAGAAAGATTATTATGGGAAAGATGAGGTTTCAATTCTTCTCCAGTGCTCTCTTTCTAGTGTTTGACCCCATTAGAAGAATACTTCAATTGCTGATTGAAATATGTAATCCAGCCTCCTCCCCCCTTTCAGTTTGTGTCTTGAGGGCATCAGGCTAAGGAAAGCTAGTGGGATTCATTAAAGAAATCCAATATGCTTTTCACCTCCTGATGCAATTGTTAGTTCATAACCTGGGGAAATTGCTTATGCAGAGATTTCATGATCTAAAACGAGTGAATGAATTTTGCTACTCTCACAAGCTACTCTCACAATGATAGGGAACACGTTCTGTGATCCCTCTCATATTTCTTCAAGTGCTAGGTCCATCCACTCTAAAACAGCTCTAAGGCATCTTAGATGGTCACAGTGATTGGAGATGGGCTCAAAAAGTACTCTCATGGGAGCCATAACTAAATATTTGTATTAACTGGAATCTTTCCAGCAGAGCCCCAAGAATATACAATAGGATCTTCAAAGCAAGGATACTGCCCCCATGATGATATATATATACAGTATGTCGCTTATCTTTAAACATTGATCATTTACAATTATGTATGACAATAACTAGGCCTACAGTAGGATATTAAAGAGACCCATGCAAAAGGGTATTTGGAGGACTGAAAGATAAAGTTAGTTGAAGGCTTTCCCACCCCCCACCCTCAAACAATTTATCTTTAAATAGAAGCATAATTCTAGATTTCCAGGGAAATCTTTGTATCTATTCTTCCCATTTTGGAAGGGAATCCTTAAATTTTGGACCGTCCTTAAAATATATAAATATGATCAAGTTTGATAGCAAGGGTGGCAGAATGAAAAGCAAACATATCCAATCCACGAATGCAACAACCTGCTTTCTCTTAGCAGACAGTAAAAAGGAGAAAGCTACATGAGAACATTAACTCTTAAGTTATGTTCATTTGGCTGCATCAGCAAGAGATAAACAAAGATATGTGACTTCAGCTAAAAGTCACACCCAGTGCTGTCCCCGTTCTCTTCCTTCCTGGGACCGATTCTGCTGAGAGGCCCACAAAGCAACTAGGCTTTCTGGCTCAAATGGGCACTTGCATCAGTGAGCAAATTAGGCTAAGCTGGTCTTAGGCTAAAGCTTTTTTATTATTGTCATTCCTGCTCACGTGACCTTAGTATTAGAAGCAACTGGCACAGCATCACATTGACAAAAGTGTGAAGCCAGGGCTGGCTGGAGGACTGATTGGCAGATGAAGCCTCCAGAGCAGGGGTCTCCAACCTTGGCAACTTTACGACTTGTGGACGTCAACTCCCAGAATAAACAAAGCTCATAGCGTGAGCTGGCCGAGGAATTCTGAGAGTTGACGTCCACAAGTCGTAAAGTTGCCAAGGTCGGAGACCCTTGCTCTAGAGTGTCTCCTTAGGAGTTGAGGCTGGTTGAGAAGAGTATAAAAGGTAACCAAGATTAGGAAAAGTTCTGGAGATTCTTGCAATAGGAGAACATGTACTAATATATTTGGATTCAATATATTCTTGTTTTATTGAATAAAAGTCTCTGACCCATGCACCCTTGAGAGTGCTTCAAAATGAAACCAGGATAGAAAACATGAAAAGAAGCTTAATTGTTGTGGGATCACACTATCAGATTTTGCTACCAATGATTCTCCAATTAGCCATCAATGGTAGGCTGCTAAGAAGAAAGAGATAAGTAGTTAACATCTCTAAAAAGGAGAAGAACCATTTCGGAAGTTACATTAGAAGAGAATATCTGTAGCTCAGGCTTGAGCTGTCCTTGACGCTCTCTTGATGCTTGCTTGCAGAGATTTCATTATCCAACTATATAACAATTTGTTACAATTTGATGGGTAATGATATAGATGCAATCAAACAACCTAGCTCAGAAAGCACCAAGGACTCCACATTTCTGCGGTTAATTTCTCTATCACTTAGTTCTTCGTCCTTGAGATGTCTTCTTTTTCATCTCAAATCCTAGACAGAAGGGTTTTGCCAATTCATACCTCAAAGCGTTGCCCTTTTTAAAATGTTTACATTTCTATCACATATTCATTGGTTGAGCTAAGACAAATTAAGCAGGATCAGACATGGTTAGTATTTGGATAGGAGAACCCCTGAGACATCCCACTATTGAAAGTTAAACAGGAAACTGAAAATAATTCAAGAAAGGACAGTGGCAAACCCTTTCTATGAGAAAATTACTTAGAGGTTTCTCTTCATCCACAGGGATCAAACTTCACTTGAAAACTTTATTTTATGGGGCCTATATGATGCTCAACATTTTATAAAGGGAAGTAACAGAGGCTTCATAGTATGTTACTTTTCACATTGAAATTTTTAATATTTCTTAAGCTTTAAAAAAATATTAAATTGGATGCTAAGGGAGATCAACCTAGGCACAGAGGTACCCATTAGCAGCTTGTTAGCTACTGTATTTCTATTTCTCCTCTAAAATTAAGTGGACATGGAAACAAACTCAAAGATGGAGTCACTACTCACTATTGGTAAGCAATAGGCCGTACTCCTGAATATCTGATATTTCATTCTTCCAACTCCTGCTTTTAGAGGCACATTCTGTGTTTACAGAGCCTAATTTATTCCATGCCAAAAAAAGTTGTGTTTAGTTCAGTCCATGCTGGTGTTCTCCCTCATTGTGGAGGGGGCTGTCTGCTACCCATCATAAAACTGGTAGCATACATTACCGTTTAAGGTACTTTCCAAAATTAATGTTGTGGTGTACACCTAAAATATTACACAGAAATATGGCATATTCTCTGTAGACACTGGTAAAACACATGTATCACACACTTACATCCATCAAAGAGAAGCCAGGTTCTATGTGTACCTGCTAACAAATTATCTTTTATTGAAACCTGGGGTTTGCAATGAACTTTCAGTAAGACTTCTGAACAAGATAGGTGACCAGTAAGGAACTGTGCTTCTTTTCATTAGTCTGTATGGAAATGTATAGGAACAGTGAGGCAAGTTTATGTGAGGAAACAGTTTATGTTTACCAGAAGCTGGTCCAAAAAACTCTAGAATATGAATCTTTCACTTAGTTTCATTAGCTGTTTTATCTGAAGGATATGATCTTCCTCAGTAGTGGGAACAGTAAGTAGTTTATCTCCTTCTCTATTTTACACACTGCATAATATGTCAAAGGTCAGACCTGACCGAGAGAAGATTCTTGTCAGAGAAGATTCTTGTCAGTATTCCCTTCTGTGCCTGCATGCACTAAACCTCATTTCCAGATTATGAAAATGCCTCTTCCTTTTCCCATTGCTGCATGACTTATTTTTTTCTTTATTTTGCTTTTCTGCAAAATAAATCAATCAATACATAAACAAACTGTAAAATATCCCCAGAGATGAATTTGTATAGTCCATTTAATGCATGGAAATGTGCTGCAATGTTTCAAGAATCTACAAATCGTATTGGTCCAGTCAGGAAATGCAGGACTTCCAAATTATTGGGAAAACACTAGTTAAGACCTGGAGATCCAAGAGAACACTTATCACAGGCCCATGGTTTCCCCCCCCCACACCTTCTTCTCTGCTTTCCAGATAGCATGTGACACCTGAGCATCTTATACTGTGTGCAAACTGACTATGGCATGGCCAGCATTTCAGGGGAAGATTTGTCACAAATACAAGCCAATGGAAATTGGATTTATCTGTATTTTCCATTGCTAGTGCAGCTGTTCCATCTATGGCTGCATTATCCTGCTACCATAATTCCTTCCCATATCTTGTGCCTTTGCTGCAAGCTATGACTTCAACCTTGCAACATTTCCCATCACACCAGGAAAGAGAAGACACTCATGCCTAGTTGTAAGGAACCCTCCTAAACACAACCCTTCTTGTCATTGAGGATTTATTTAAATCAATTCCCCTTGCTGGTTTGAGTGGTGCAGTGGCCTAGAAGTGGAGCTCTCGCCTCACAATCAGAAGGCTGTGCGTTCGATCCTAGGTAGAGGGAGATATTTCTCTCTCTGGGCACAGTGAGAATATATCTGCTGGGAACCCCGCATTGGCGACAGGAAGGACATCTGGCCAGTAAATGCTCAGCTCCATTCAGTTGCCCCAACTCCACCCCGCAAGGGATTCTGGGGCCATTAAATGACAACAATTCCCCTTGCAGGCTTGTTTGGCTGAGAGTTTCCCCTTTCCTTAATGTCATGTTATCCAAAAGCCATTTGAGATCTCTTCAGGCTTGGGGATATTTTTTTTATACTTTGTGCTTTCTCAAAATCTAGCTGACTTTTAGGTGTAGCCCCCATGTCAGATTCCTGGAAACATCTTTCTAGCTACATCAGCTTCATGTAATTTTCCTTTATGAAGAATGTGGAAGAGGAAGAGGAGCAACGCAACATCTAACATTTGTTTGGTTTTATTTTAATACAATTCAATTTAATGTAGTTCTTATAGTTGCTTGCTAGCCCTATGTCTAATAATCTTACCTCCATATTTCATTAAAAGTTACAGTTCAACAGCAATTTGGGAAGGATCTTCAGTCCTAAGGTTATTGAATATGTTCCTCTGCAGACTGATATGGTCCAGAAAGTTTTCCTTCTGTCCTTGTGAATGCTGCCAAAATCCATGCAAGGAAACAATATGATATAAGCTATTTTCAGTGAAGTTCATGATGTCTCTTTCAATCAACTCCATTCTAGAGAGTCACACCTAAGTCTTGTTCAAACTAATAAGTGACAGCTGTTTTTAAATCCTGTTATTATTGGTAGGATGTACGTTCACACAATAACATGATATGAATTAGGGTTTTATTTTGAGTTTTCAGGGCATGTTCTGAGGGCAGCCCTTATCAGATAATGCTGTGGTAAGGAATCAGGGTATTTTCAACATACTTCTTTATGCATAATTCAGGGTCTTTTTCAAGTTGAAGCTTATGTCCAGGGAATATTAAATTCCACCAGCTTCTGTATTTTAAAGATAACAGACATATTTTTGTCCCATGCTACAAGATGAAATCAAGGCAAAAGAAGAACTATTTATCCAGTGGCTTCGTTAAATCAAAACCCATCACTGATTCTCTCACACATTCAATGAATCATTTGGATGAATCCTATGGACAAACAAATAAAGAATTAGAAAGCAGCCAAGATTATGATATCTCTGAAGGATTCTGTAAACGGACCTGGATTTATTTCCCAACCAACTGTTCAGCAGAAATGATTCTGGGTCATAAATATGGCAAATGCTATATGTCATTTTATGTATAAGAACACTCACAGGATTTTAGCATTTTGTAATATTTCTGTTTCCATCTTGAAACAGGGGGCATTTGTTTCTGCTCTTGCCTGCTAAGAACTTTCTCAGGATATTATTGCCAGGGAAGACAAAGATAGAATCAAAATAAAGTATCCCAAATAGGAACAACAATGATATGTGACATTTGGAGTACTCAATACAAAGTCAATTGTATGAAATGCTTCTCTGACGCTCCCCCGCCTAATAATGACAGTTGCATAGTTTTTTCCAGCTAGGACTCTGTTGGAGGTGGAGGTGAGGGGATAGATCAGGGGTCTCCAAACTTGGCAGCTTTAAGACTTGTGGACTTCAACTCCCAGATTTCTCCAGCCAGCTATGCTTGAAGTTGAAGTCCACAAGTCTTAAAGCTGCCAAGTTTGAAGACTTCTGTGATAGATGGAAGTCACAAGAGGTGAAAAATGGTTCAGAAAAAGAGGGAAAAAAAATTGACCTGACTGAAACTCTATTGCTCTGATAGACAACCTGATTTCAGAACACCCTCAAAGAGCAAACCGGTTTGGATCGATGGTTTGTTGTAAATGAAAAACCAAAAATTACAAACAACTCGCAAAGTTGTTGGCTTTGTATCAGAATAAATACGGTGCTGCAGGGCAGGGAACAAATTTAATTAATAGATGGAGGGGGGAGGGGGAAACCGGAAGCGGGAGAATCTGTGGAGGGAGGGGCATCAAAAAAAGTCAAAACGGTAGCCAAGCCCTTGCAACAGAAGGCCCGTTCCTTTCTATGACTTTTGCAATGCATGTAAAAAAAAAAGGGGGGGGGGGGGAAGGGGTTTCCATTGTCCAGTTGTAGCCGTTCTCTTGGCTTTTAAAATTCCCCCTGTGGGCAAACCTGAGCCAGTGGAAGCTTCCCTGGTTAAGTTTCGGGCTCACAGAGTCTCAGGTATGGGCCCTGCAGCACCACCTGTTTACTCTGCCTGTCATTTGCCAAAGAGCTGCTCTGCTTTTCTTCTCTGACTGTCATTGTACTTTAGTCTAAAGGCAGGACACTGCTGGAGAGAAGTCTTCTGTTTGTTTTTTTCCCCCTCCAAAGTATAAGATGCAACAGTTTGCAATAAAGGCAACATGGTCTGTAACACCAGGGAGGGATAGCTGCTGCAACTCTGTGAATGAAGAACTCTTGTACCAAGGACAGTGTTTTCTCCCTATTTATTTTATAGCCATCCATTCTATTTATTTGTAATGAATTAAATGGGCACTGGAAAAATGAAAAAAACAAAAACAAAAACAAACCATTGTACTTTTGCTTAGGAAGTTACAAAGCAGAACTTGTGTTTTGCTATTTTTTTAACAGTGACTCTAAAAACATCTATTTCTAATACTTGACCTGTATATAAATGTTAGATATGGGATTTTCAAGGAGAGCTATTTAATATAAATGATGCTATAATACGCCATATCTTTATAAATATAGACATACTGTTTGCAAAAAGCATTGGAGATGTCTTGCGTTTGAATGATTTGGGAGAATTTTATTCCTAGTTGGGCGTCGTTGTTTTTTTCCACCCTTAGAAAAATAAGAAATGGGGAGGAAGTAGGGGGGAATTGAATAAAATACTCCTAGACAAGTCTTCTCTTTCTCATGCCAAAGCATATTTGTACTGCTCTTTTATTTTCATTTTAGAAACAAAATAAAGTCTGGATTCAACCTCTCATTCTCATTCTTTCTTTCTTTCTTTTTTGGTTGTTATCCTACAAGTAAGCACAATTTAGAACAGTGTGTTTTCCAAACCTGGCAACTTTAAGATACGTGGACTTCAACTCCCCAGTCTGAAAAACACTGACTTAGGGTTTTAAGCATTATCATATCTTTATTTTGCTTTTATGAGCTGAATACAACAAAGAAAGAAAACAAAAATAATACAGAAGTGTCATTTGAGTTGAATGGATTCTTGCTGAAAAATTCATCCTGGAAAGATGTGGTGTCATTTGTGGCAGGTTCCGGAAGTTGTGTTTGAAACAGAAGATCATTCCATAAATCACATTGGCATTTAAACATTTGCCATGCCAATTTTGAAGGGAGTTTGCTTTCTCATAATGAAACTTTTTAGCAAAGGTCTGATATTTGGCATCGATATTTGGACTAGCCTCCGCAAGCGTTATTTATTATCAGAAATGCTCAGTGCACAAATTAATTTCAAAAGATAAAATTAAATCATGCCCCCAAACAACTGAGAAACAATAGTCTTATTTACCATACTTCAAGGTGCTGGTGCTCACCTATAAAGCCCTACATGGCATCGGCCCAGGGTACTTGCAGGACCACCTTCTGTCGTCCTCCCGATGCCCTGTGCGCTCACATAGGGCTGCCCTCCTCAGGGTGCCATTGGCTAGACAATGTCGGCTGGTGGCTCCCAGGGCGATGGCATTCTCTGTGGGTGCACCGACCCTCTGGAATTGGTTGCCCACCGAGCTCCGGACGGCCCCTGACCTCCAATCCTTCTGCCATGGTCTAAAGACGTGGCTGTTTCAACAGATCGGCTGACTGACAGGGTTTTAATATGTATATTGGGCTTAAATTGTATTTTAAGGGTAGTTTTTATTGGTTTTTTTAACTTAATTTTAATCTAATTTATTGATTGTTCATTGCAGAAGCTTGTAAGCCGCCCCGAGTCCTTTGAGAGAAGAGTGGCATATAAATCGAATGAATAAATAAATAAATACATAAATAAATAAATGATTCAGAGAACTGGTAATGGCAGCAGTGCAAGGCTCCACCCACTCGCCCAGATGTCATTACTTCCTGGTTTTAACCAGGAAGTAACCTGTTTTGACCCTCTGCCATGTGCAGAGGGTGCAAAAATTGCACATGACAAGCACGTGCAGAGCGTGCACTTCCGAACCAGTAGGGAAGATAAACAGATTACACCCCTTCTATATTTCAATACGCTAGTGGGTTCATGGTAGCTGAATTATGTATTCTGGAATTCTATGACTATCACATTAAAATTCAATGAGATTTGTATATTGTTGCCCGAGACCTAAAGGTTATGCTAATAAGTCTCATCTTGAAACCATGCCAGACATAGTTATAATAAAAGAAATCAAAGAACATCTTCATGTTCCAAAGCAATCCTGACAGCTTTTGGAGAGTGATGTCCCACCCCAGCAACTCATTAAAACTCTAAAATATAATCTGATTAATACGCAAGATGAGGGAAATGATAAGAGAAGCACATTGGGTTGACAGAGAGCTCAGAAATTCAGGGAACAAACTAGGCAAAAATCAGCCTGAAGACTTACCTACACATTTCTACAGCCATAGTTGATTTCTGTATTTTTTTAAATCAATTTTCTTTCTTCCTAGAGTGCCCCCAGCAATCAACCAGGCACTCAGCAAGAAGCACAAATAGCCGAAGGACTAGGACAAAAAAGCCACTCCATTCATGTACAGATTAACCCATATAATACAAGTATATTTTGTTACAGGACATGATCTTGGATATAACAAAGAGCATTTCTGAAATTATTTTTCTCCCTAAAACTACTCTGTTCTTGGTACGTAGAGTATTTGCTCTTTAAACTGGAACTGTTCATTTATCAAACGTGTTTTAAAGGTTATTCAGCATAACACATACTTTGCCCTTGCTTTCCCTTTATATCAATAGCACTTTATAATAGAATCATACCAGTGAATAACTCAGCATTTATCTCATCCCAAACTTTCTTCTTGAAGAAAACTTCAGGCAGTGCTTGAACAATGGTGTCATACAAGAACCCCCTCACTGTTCCATTCAGTAAAATCTCCCACAGCCTGTTATATTTCCTGGAGGTCAAGATTTTGGCAATTAATCACGTTCAGTTGCTCACTGTCTGACCTTGGGTTCTCAGCCCTAAACTTCTATAAACTTCAGTATTCCCAAACCTGATCCCAGTGTGGAATATGTTTCTAGCAGAACACACAGCACCCACTAATACAGTATTGCGTCAAATTGCATACAGCAGTTAGAAGCAGAGTACATGAAGTTTTCCTTTGATTTGCAACTTCACAATTGGCAAAATAGCACCTGTCACCATCTCCTATACATTTAGGAACAAGTGGCACTGTGTTTCCGCTTTTACATTGTATACAGAGTTATTGTCAAGTTCAACTATTTCCTTCCATACGAAAGAAATACTGGGTGGGTAAGGATTGAATTGGGGAGTCTGTTCTTCAAAGCTGGTTGACATGTTCTAGAACCCTGTAAAATCCCATTTGTAACAGGGGAGCTAAGTCTACTCAGGGAGACTTATGAAGAGATAATAGAAGGGTGTGGCAGAGCAGGTCATTTGAATCTCATGAGAGAGGAATTCCTTAGAAAGGATTAATATTACTCTCAAATCCCATTTGATAGAAACCAGTTTTCTAGAAGCACTAAAATATAAGCAAATTAAAGCAATTTAAATTAATAACCAAATTAAATTAATTTATAAATAAAGGCAGCAGTTTGTGAATATTTTTATTGTATCATGTCTTTCTTGCATTGTTGGTAAGGCAAATGAAAATATAAAACCTGGTGATATTGTCCATATTTTAGCCTTAAGAAAGAGTCACCGATCTTTGCAAGTTGTCAAAGCAGCTTTATGACTGCAATAAAATGGTGGTTGATGGGAATCAAGCCATACCTACAAGTTTCTGAGAGTCGTTTAAATATGAGATTGATATAAAGAAATTGAATATCATATCAAACATTGAAAACAATAATGGGATATTCATTACTTGAATTCTTTATAGGCAGCTGCAAAAAGGAAAAATAAAGAAACCTGAACACCCCTCCTATATCATAGCCAATAAATGACATATCCAACATAATTACCTTTGATGTAGAAGGATTTCTCAGTAAAAACACTGACAGGCATTCTAAAACATGTAATTACCAAAGTTTAATGAGCGGCATCCACATGACTGAATGAGACTGATTAGCAAAGTATGGATTGCAATGAAAAGACAGTAATGTAAGATTTCAATAACTTCTCTGATTATGTAACATTTATAGCCTCTAACTCTGATTATACACACACACACACACACACACACACATGATTCTGGCAATCATAAGAAAAATTATTACAGTCTAGCTAGTAAAAGGAATATTACAAAATCAATGCATATTTATAAGACCTAGTTTTAGTTTATAAATCATGCTGGAAGATGTGACTATTTTCTACCATCCCAATACAATTTTCTAGTGTGGAGAAATGTCCATGGACTTCATTATATATGCTGAAGAAAAATCATTTGAAAATGCAAGGTAGAATTTCAGTCACTTTCTAGAACAAATGTCTTCTGAACAAGACAAGGTCGACATTTTCAAATGCCCGGTTAAAACACAAAACCAAAGGGAAACTGCTCTAGTGTCCTCTGTGAAGTGCATGTAATTTCATTTAAATTAGATACTACCCCACAACATCACAAATCACATAAATGGATGGAATAAAGTGCTTAAATAGCCCAGCTAAGTGAAGACAAATAATGCAATAGGAAGAGCCTTTTGAAGTCCACAGAATAAATGTATTTATTTTATTTTTATTTATTTATTTATTTTGTCACACATGTATTTTATGTATTTTATGACAGATATAGGTGTAAACATAATTATAAATACATGAAAAGGATACAAATAAAGAAAACATTAGGACAGGGACGGTAGGCACGCTGGTATGCTTATGCACGCCCCTTACAGACTTCTTAGGAATGGGGTGCGGTCTACAGTAGACAGTCTAAGGTTAAAGTTTTGGGGATTTGGGGAAGAAGCCACAGAATCAGGTAATGTATTCCAGGCATTGACAACTCTGTTACTGAAGTCATATTTTCTGCAGTCTGGTTTGGATCAGTTTACCATGGGTTTGTTTCTATTGTGTGCTCTTGTATTGTTTGGTTGAAGCTGAAGTATTCATTGGCTGGTAGGACATTGTAGCAGATGATTTTATGTACTATACTTAGGTCAGATTGAAGACAGTGAAGTTCTAAGTTGTCTAAGCCCAAAATTTCAAGTCTGGTGGCATAAGGTATTTTGTTGTGAGCAGAGGAGTGGAATATCTCTGAACTCGTTCGATTGTATTAATGTCCGATATGCAGCGTGGGTTCCAGACAAATGAGCTGTATTCAAGAATTGGTCAAAAGTTTTGTATGCCCTAGTTTGCAGTTCAATATTACTGGAGAAGAAGCTACACAAGATTAGGTTAACAATTCTTAATACTTTTTTAGCGATGCTGTTACAGTGAGCTCTAGCACTTAGATCATTAGAGATGAGTACTCCAAGGTCTTTGACAGAGTGAGGATTGTCTGTTAGGTTGTATCCATTCAGCTTGTATTTTGTGTTCTGATTTATTTATTTTTTTGCCAATATGTAAGACAGAGCATTTGTTGGTTGAGATTTGGAGTTGCCAATTGTTTGACCATTTTGTCACATAGTCAAGGTCTTTTTGTAGAGTAGAAGCATTGTCAGTGGTCCTGAATAGTTTTACATCATCAGCGAAGAGAATGCAGTTCCTTATAATGTGATCACAAAGGTCATTTATATAAAGTATAAAGAGTGTGGGTCCTAAGATGCTGCCTTGGGGGACACCGCTGTTAACAGGTGCAGGGTTAGATAAGGCGCTCCCTATTTTGACTACTTCCTGCCTGTTTGATAGGAACGCAGCTATCCACTTAGGCAGGATATCATGTAATGAATTTAGGGGCACAAAATACTAGGAAACACCTCAGTTACAGAATAGGTTTTGATCACAGTGTTTCAGATACCCTGACACAACCAAAAAGAATAGTATAATTTACTTCTGGTAAGCAATATATATACATATGCATAAAAGTGTGGATATGCATTAGTGCAAGTGGTTGAGGTTATTCTTTTTGTTATATTTTTTGAATCATTAAATGTTTCGTATATTCTGATGACAAATACAAAAACATGAATGTCATAAACTAGACATATCTTGTTCTATAGTATTTGAGTATAATTGTAGCAACAAGCCATGTGTCCAGAAACTAAATAATTATATTATTAGTATAGTTTATTGGGAACAAACCCCTATGTTTTTAGCTGCAATTTTTTTTTAAAAAAAAAAAACACAACTCAAAATTTTGTTACATATCATAAAATATTCACACTAAATGTAGAATACTAAAGTTTCTATATTTTAATGTGCTAGTTTTATTTTTTTTGTTGTAAGCAGTAAATATGAACACTAGCAGTGTTCACCAGAAGCTAAAAAAGAAAGAAAAAATTTGGCGAAATGGCAGCTGCTTTTAACATTTTTGGGAGCTGGAAGACATATAGGTCAGAACATGTCTCCAAAATTAAGGCTAGGATTTCCAGAATTGGTAGTTCTTATTTTTTTGTACAGGGGGTTTCATTGTTTTAATTTATGTCCTTTGTTGTAGGATTTACACTACTTATTTTTGTGCTTCTTACTTTAAAGGGTAGAAAACCACACTTATATCCTTTGGAAATAATGATCAAACTCCAAGATAATTTTTAAAGTTTTTTTCTTCCAGCAGAATATGGAAAGTTATCAAAACCCTAGAACTGAAATCTCTACAAACAAGAATGTTCAATAGGAGAGAAATGCATGTCTTGAAACATGTTGAATTATAGATTCTACTTTCCATTTTCATTGGTAATGGTGTCTGGGAACAGCTGAAAGTTGTAATGTGCCAACAATTGAAAGATTATAAGTTTCCTCCATTTAATTAGGCTCTTGGATTTAGAAATCAGAATAGTTTATCAGTTCTTCTTGGAGGCTTACTGTTATCAGATTGTCTTGAAAATTGAACATTTTGCTGAAGAGTGAGAAACTATTTTCAGATATCTTTTTTCAGTTCACAAGCAAAAATGAAAATCAACATTTACTGAATTTACCCCTCCACGTTGCAGCAGACTCTCCAGCATTTTTCAACTATTTGGTAGAGAGAAACATAAATAATATTGCTGTCCTCTTTTTTTCTATGATTAAAAAGTAGTAAAGAAAATCAATTCAGGGATAATAGGTGATCTGCAACTTATAAGGGGACAATATAAGAACAATATTGCCTTTCTAAAATTCTTCCCAGCAAATAGGTACATTTATCATTTTCAAGGGCTGTGAAGCAACGAAGAGTGACAAAGTTTAAAATCAATTTTTTTAAAAAAACAAAGCAAAAATGTGGGAGGGGAGAGACCAATGTCTTGGGTTGTAAAGAAAACAAAGAGTATACAACATATACCCTCCTGATATTAACTAAAATTGAGATGGCATTCCCACTTTACTCCAATAGAATCAGAGTTATTGAGGAAAAAAAAACTTTAGAAAAATGTTTGGCTTTCCCCACCCCCCAAGAAATGGCAAAAATACCCCCTCTAATTTCAGCATTAGTGTGATTAATCATAAAAATGCAATCTTTTTAAAGGAGCATATTTAATTTAATATTTTGTACTGAAATATAAAGTTAGACCTTTGAAAACTAGACTGGAGCAAGATCAAATGCCTAATTAATATAAGAAATATTGAATGTTAGTCTGAAATATTTTTTAAAATCTGAAATTCATTGAGTTTATTCATTCCATTTTTAAAAAATTACCTTCATTAAATAGTATGTGAAATGCCACTCTCCCCACTTTCTGATAATATGCATTTTAACTTTAATATAAAGTTATATTTTCACACAGCATATTAAAAATAATAACCATTTTTTCTCAGCTTGAATTAAAGGGATGCATATTTAAACCTTAAAACATCACTTATTATAATATAAACACTGAAGAGTGAAATACTAGCCTTTTATATATGCTATTTACGAAACTTGATTAAATTCTTCAGTTAAATTCTATCCTGGATAAAGGCTGCAAATCTTATCAAATCTTAAAACTGTTGCATAATATGAGAAACTTCAAGAAAGTAGTAGGATTACAAATCCTACAAGCTGATGGAGATACAAAGTGACTGCAGATAGTTGGTTTAATATGCCTCTTGTAAATGAAGTTTTGAAGCTAGGAGAGTTCAGGATCACATCTGTTTTCTGCAGGTGATTTGTGGTTCAAATTCCCAGTTGAAAGTTTGTTTAGTAGCAAAACTACTCATAGAGACTATGTTATAAAACTGCTTACCAATAGGAATGTACAAAAAAAGGTGAAGATATAAGATATATATAGTAATTATATAACTGAATCCAGAATTTTTTCATCTAGGTTTGATGCATATTCATTCATTCCATTTTTTGAGCTTGAAAGAAAATCTGGAACTTTGTTACTATATATTTTGACAGGCAAGAATTTTATTTACATGAAGATGGAAATAGTGATTACCACAATGGAAGAAAGGATGGCAAAGCATGAAATGTTGAATTTAGATGTGGATGGCTTTGTTGTTACCAAAATGGCTTAAATATTTAGAAATGTAAAGCAAAAGATTGAGATTGTAATCTTTTTTACTGAAAAAGTTAGAAGTCACTACTCTATTTTTCTTTCCCTCTGTACTTCCTTCTTTCTTTCACTTTTGTTTCTATTGTATTTTATCTTATATTAAATTTTAATTAAGATCAATAAAAGACATATAAAGGAAATGTGGGAAGAACTCACCAAGGAAGAACATATATGTGTGTTTTTATATTGAGAAACACTTATATAAGATCTCAGGGTTTTTCTAATCCAATCCTAGTCCAAGAAGACATCATGCCATCCCATTCATAGCTATCCAATCTTCAGTGAAATTATCCAGTGAGAGAACACTTATGGTTCCAGAAGGTAGGCTATTCCACTGTTGAATAGCAGTCATGGTTTGGACTTTTCTCCTCATTGGTGGACCTCTTGCCTCACAATCAGAAGGTTGTGAGTTTGATCCTAGGTAGAGGCAGATGTAGGGTCTCCTGCTTGGCCAGATTAGATGACCTGCAAAGTCCCTTCCAATTCTGTTAATCTGTATTTATTTCACGTTTGAATCTCTTGCTATAAAACCTCTACCCATTTGTTCCAGAAATTGACTGAGTCATGAAATTTCTGATAAGATCATACTTAACAGAGTTTTTTATTTATTTATTTATTTATTTCAACTTATATCCCGCCCTTCTCTGGAGACTCAGGGCGGCTTACAATTTCTTAAG
>JANHFM010009360.1:0-18133 GCA_032468115.1 Grayia smithii
GAACAGTGCCCCCCACCCCCAGAGCCGTTGCAGAAGGATACCATGGTCGATGGTATCAAAAGCTGCCGAGAGGTCAAGAAGGACCAGGACAGAGGAAAAACCCCTGTCCTGGGCCTGCCAGAGATCATTTACCTGAGCGACCAATGCCATTTCTGTGCTGTGACTGGACCTGAAACCAGATTGGTATGGGTCCAAATAATCTGCTTCCTCGAGGAATTGAGGGAGCTGTTGTGCCACCATAATCTCAACAACCTTCACAAAAAAATGAAGATTGGAGACAGGCCGATAGTTGTTTAATGAGACTGGATCCAGGTTAGGCTTCTTGAGGAGGAATCATACCACTGCCTCCTTTAAAGAGGTGGGGAAGACTCCTTCCCTCAAAGAAGCGTTGGTAATGGCCTGGAGCCAATCTCCTGTCACCTCCCGAGCTGCTAGAACCAGCCAGGAGGGACATGGGTCCAGTAAATATGTGATGGTATTCAGCCTTCCCATAATCCTGTCCACATCATCCAGAGAAAGAGAATCAAATTCAGTCCAGATGACATGTCCAAGATCTACCTCTGTCACCTCGCCGGACTCTGCCCAGTTGGAGTCCAAATCCGTCCGAATCTGAGTGATTTTATCCTGCAGAAACTGTACAAAGTCCTCAGCTCTGCCCTTCAAGGGGTCCTCCCTCACTCTCTGATTTAGTAGAGAGCGGGTCACCTTAAACAGGGCCACTGGGAGTTTTCTGCGGATGCGATGAGAGCGGAGAAATATGAAAATTTTGCTGCTTCCAACGCCACTAAATAAGTCCTAATATAGGCTCTTAAAAGTGTTTTATCAGACCAGATCGGGAGGATCTCCAACAGTCCTCTAGGCATCTTTTCCAACGCTTCATTTCCCTAAGCTCCATGGTAAACCATGGAGCCACTTGGGATCTGCGTCAGGTCAGAGGCCACAAAACTGCGACCCAGTCCAAGGCCATGACCATCGCCTGTTCCCAGGCTGCGGTCAGGACCCCGGCCGAGTCGTGGGCTAGGGAGATAGGAAATGTCCCAAGCTCCATCAGGAACCTTTCAGGGTCCATCTAGCTCTGACGTCTCACCAATAGAAGGCAGGTTGAAGTCTCCCAGGACCATAAGTCTAGGGAGCTCAACCGCCAAATCGGTTAAGACATTGAGAAGCGTGGTCAGGGCTGATGATACACAGCTGGGAGACAGGTACATAACCAACAAACCTGACTGAACTCCAGGATCCCATCTCAAGAGGAGAGACTCATATCCGCCTATCTGAGGAAGAGTGCCAGCTTCAGATCAAGACTCTCCCTAATAACAACCACCACCCCTCCACCCCTTCCCTGGAGTCATGGCTGGTGCAGCACTTGGAAACCCAGTGGGCACAGCTCCGAGAGATGAACTCCTCCCTCATGGCCCAACCAGGTCTTGGTGATGCAAGCTAGGTCCGCACCCTCGTCGATAAGCTCTTGGACAAGGGGGGCCTTAGCATTTAGGTACACCAGCCAGAGTCCAGGGTCCTGTCCACCCACACCCCCAGGGAATCCAGGAGAGCAATGAGGGTCAGAACACACCGCCACTTAATATAGCAGGGGCACGAATATAGCAGGGGTGTGTTCCTCTGGATATGCCCTCCGCTCCCACCATAACTGCCTCTCCCAGTTAGCACCGAGATGGAATGACCCTGTGTACCCCGAGCCTCTTCTACCTTCCCCCCACTCCCTCTCCCATGACCATATGATGGGTTGGGCTGCTGACCAGTAAGAGCTCTCCCAGGCTCTGCCCAAGATTTGTGTACCACTCCCCTCCAGGGTCCCTTTAAAATTCGAATTAGAAAACCCATTAAAAAACTCATACTCTGCTTTGAGCCATGCCACCTCTTGGGGTTCCAAAATCCATCATCAAGGAAGGATTGTTTAAGGGAAGATGGCCAAACCTGTGAGAGGGGAGAGTCTTGCAGGGCATATAATTGATCCACAGTATAGGACATTTGGTGATAAGAAAAGATAATGGGTGGCAGCTATGGAAGGTTGGTGAATGGATTAGTTCACACAGGAGCAGTAAAGATGGTAATAGAGCTCCCAGGGTTCCTGGAGATCCATTGTCCTCTCATGATAGTGGAGAGTCTGCAAAGCCACAACGGTCTACCCATGGGTGTGATGATTCTAACTGCTCTCTCACCACGGTCAGACCAGGAAAGCTGGCACAACATTGATGGCGATCATAGGTAGAGGTGCAGAAGTCATAGTCCTATGCAGGTCTTCAGGAGTCTGAGGCAAAGGCACAGTCTCCATCCCAGCTGGTGGAGTAAAAGGCTAGGAAAACAGAAGAATGATAGATGGAGGGAGGCAGTATCTGCAGCAGCAATGGTCAGCTGCTAGATGAAAATCACCACCAGGAGAGTCTGTGGGCAATGGAAATAGACATGATGGTACCAGACAGATGTTACAAGTGGTATAGATGACAGAGAAAGCAACCCCCTAATGACCAGGTCAAGTTCGTTGGAAGGCAGTGGAGCGGTTGTAAGGGTCGTGGTAAAGTCAAGCGACCTTCAATGGTAATGGGGGTTTAAGACAGAAAAAAAAGATCCAACTGCTAGAATAAAAGTAGTTGTTACCAGGGTGGTCCTGAGATACCAAAATGGGCCACAAGCATAGTCTGTGTGGTGGTCCTGGAACCCTCAAATGGGCCATATGTCTCAGGCCACATTGGACCAGAACCACTGAGCCTCTCTGCCTAACTGAAACTGCTGCTGCAATATCCAGAGCAGCAGCAGTGAGAGAAAACCATTAGGACCAGGCCAGGGGGTAGGGGTGAAAGGAGGAGGTGGCAGCAATGGAAAGCTGCTCCTCCGCAGGCACTGGGAGGGAATTAACAGTCTCTACAACCTCCATAGGCTGCTTGAAGGGCTTGGGGGCTGTCGGCTGTCTTCCAAGCTTGGTAATATTGCTCCTGACATCCGAACTGTCAAAAATGCCAGTTTCCCTGCCGCCGCTACCGCCGCTGTTCTTCAGCACTTTCGCATCGCGCCGCGCTGTGCCAGGCTTTCAAACCATTACAGTGCATCGGGCGTGATCTTTGGCTGGTTCCTCATTTGGGGCTCAAAGCCCAGCAAGGGGGAGCCCAAAGTGACAAGGAGGACCTTAGCCAGCTGGGCGGGGGTCAACGAACGGAAAAAGACCCCCTGCAGACAATCAATTAAGGCCACCAGCCCAGATCATCATCGGATCAGCTGGGATAGGCAGCCATCTTCGGGCATGAGCCGGAGTCCTCATTAAAGAAGATGAGTGGAAGGGGAGCCAAAAGTGCAGAGAGATGGTGGGGGTCAGCTCATTAGTCCAGTATCCACCTTCAGTGATGTACTCCCCAATGGGCCATCAGACTAACTAGCAGAGGCAGGTCTTCAGGTCCTTGCAGAGAATAGAATGGTGGAGGCAAACCTCATTCCAGGGCTGGGTCAGGATATTCCAGAGGCAGAAGGTTCTTCTCCTAGATCCAATCAGTCTTGACCTATGGGATCCTCAGCAGGTCTTCTCTGGTAGTTTTTGATAGTGTAGGAAGTTAGCACCCACCCCTTTCCTAGGAAATTAAATATTCTAGGAAATATTTAAAAGGCAGAATATTATATTTTCCCTAAAGGAGAAACATGTTTTTAAAGACAAACTCAAAGCCTCAGCTCCCTGCTCTCCCCAGCAGATACTTTGGTGCCAACCTATCTACAAGACAAAGGCTGGGCCAGCTTATCTACAACACCAAAGACATGGCACTTGGGACATGATACGATTAGCCCTCACTCAAGATCCAAACCAGGACAAAGCCATTAAGCCATAATAGGAATTTCCCAAAGCCCCTTCATTACATCATCACCCAGCAAGGTTCAACTAGGCCTGGGACTCAAGACAATCTACAAAGTTACCACTGCATAGCCCCATGGGAGTCTGACAATCAATCAGACTTGCACAGGAACAAAAAGCTCCAAGGCAGGGCCCAAGTGAGGGTATAAATCTCTCACCCTCTCTCACTTATGTGCTTTTTTTTGCCCAGGACCTCAAACCATGTAGTCCTGTCCACCATTAAACCGTCTTTCCAATCAGTCTCCATGTTTCCAGTGTCTTTCTTCCCACTTTAAACTGAATCCAGATGGACATTTCTTCCCACAATAGTATTGTACTGGAACTCTTATCTTTCTTCAGCAGATGTTGCCTTATGTCAATGTGTTCGTGGTTTTAGTCTGCACCATACAGCTATACCTTTAGATTACCTCATTGATCAGGACATTATCTATCCCAATGTTGGTCCTCAATTAGTGGAGCCAAACAACTTCTTTGCTTGCTAATGTTTCCACAATGGCTTTCATTGATAATAAGTATCAGAATTGACTGTTCATTACTAACATAGTAGTTCTGGCCACAAACTGGTGAAGCTGCAAATCTTTCTTTTTGCAAATAGTGTGTATCAGTGTAAACAATCAGCTTTTAAACTGATTATGTGGGTGGTTTCAGCTTCATGCAAATTGTCATTTTTAAATGTTATAACACCCTTTCTAGTCCAGACCAGTCATTCTGGGATGATGCAGTGACTCATCTACTTAGAATTCCAATTTAGCAGTGTTATTGTTTCCTATACACGTTAGTAATTATAATTGTTTGCCAGGATATTCTGTCTTGTTCCTTTTGGCAGTTTTCTGCCATGTGTATTTTTTTGTGTTGCCTTCCATTCCAAAGCACTTCTACCTTGCTGAATAGAAAACTTCCATCTAGATCCCTATTTAAATGCCATAATAATGTGTGATTTATCTTTGAAATCAAAGTTCTCATTGAATTTCTAGATAATTTCATACATAATATCTGGGGAGTCCTGTAAAAGATAATCAAGCAATGAATCTGCAAAATCTTAAGAAGCAAGCAAAGTTATAACCAGAAGCCAACATGAGTTTATTAAAAATAGATCATGCCAGACAAATTGTACTGCATTTTTTGACAGTGACTAAATTACAGTTAAGACACACTGAAGTATTTCTTTAAAAATTATTATTTAAAGAGACAGTTTTTCAATTTAAATATATATTCTATTCAACAATAGATTTAACAGATTAGAGGACAAGCCGAAAGCTAATGTTTAATATTACATTTAATTATCACATCACTTCCATTAGATTTTCTTAATGTTTTTGATCTTTCTAATCATATCTCTAGCCAATTAATTAGTAACCTCAAGCAGTAAAAACTCAACAAATGTTTTTGGTTTGTTTTTTTTTTACTAAAAGTTGTGTCTAAGACTTGGCTTCAACAAAGGGAAGCTGCAACAAAGGGAATTCTCAACTGCAGGAATAATACACTTACTATAAGATACAAGAATATGCACTGGATGCATGTTAAAACTCAGCAGAGCAGAGCGTATTTATATTTTATATTTATATTTTAAAATATACTCTGAAGTTTGGTATTAACAGGATAGAATAGCATGCAAAGCAAATACCAGCATCGTATTAATTATATTTAAAATTACAATACCTAAGCAATATTAGGATGCAATATCAGCAATACTTGGGTGTGAAATATGTTAATATACTCACATGCTTTTCCATTGCCTGCTTGTAAAATAAAAGCTTAAAACTATACATGTAATCCATTCATATGGATTCTCTCTCTCCCTCCCTCCCTCTCTCTCTCTCTCTCTTTTAAAGCATGTTGGTGGTTATGTTGCCAGTTTTCTTTCTTTTCAACTCCCTTTCAACAACATCAAATCTCAACCACTGGCATCTTGGCCATGGATGGTCCTGACTACTGTAATTACTTATTAGGCTATGCATGTTTCAGAATATGGATATGGAAGAAGTTGCTCAATGTTTTGCCATGTCTCAGGTGGCTAGTGATCACAGTGATTGCCCAGGCAGTTGGTTCATTTGGATCCAGAAACAATGAATGCACCAATAAATAAAAGATTTTTTAGCTATATTATTAACTCCAGAAAACAATTAAAAGCATAACATAAAAAGCATGTGTACCAAGTAAGATATACATCTCTTATAAACTACCAAGACCTCCTTAACAATGACAGCAGAGATACCCCAAGGTTGGCCAGTTTTCACAGCAAGTAAAACTAGATTCTATGTAGAAGATCCCAACAAATAACAAAACTCTGTAGTTTGTTTTTTTTTAATCAAAAACCTGGCACAATGACTTCATGGTTCTATTATGGTCAGGAGACTATAAGACTTCACCTTGACGAGTGGCATATGAGTCTGGGATGGGAATTGAAAATCTGAGACTTTCACAGCAGAAAAACATTTGAAGTTACGAAGATTCTACTTCCATTCCTTGTTCAGCAAGCAAGAATGAAAAACAAGCAGGGTAGCTGAGAATGAGCCCTAAACTTTTCTTAATATGAAGGAGAAATTAAAATGTCTCAGTAACTCCTCCTAACAACAATGGTTTTATGCGTTGCCACTACACTCATATATCATACAAATCCAACCGTTCTTTGCTATTTGTTGCAACAATCTGAATTTCATTGTTTAGATATAATCCTAAAAAAGAGAGGTGGGGGGAAAGGAGCAGAAGGAGGGAGAGGCAGGGAGAGATGGAGTGGGTGGGGAGATTTCTTCAAGCAGCATTTATTCAGAGTAAACAAGGTTTTTCTGAACTTCTTGCTACCATCTTAAGATTGTCAGGATTTTTGCATCCTATGCAGAACTGTATTGGCTGAATTAGAAAATGATTAGTAACAAAATAATTCCATTATTTTTTTTAAAAAAATATCCAAATCAGAAGAATCACAGTGCTCAGGATATTTAATATGATGCTGCTAGAACTAATCAAGCCTTATGTCATATTTGGAACATTGATTTCTGAACATTTTGAGGTCAAAACATTTTGTACAATTTCAATTGCCTGACTTTAGCTACACACTTCCACTTAGGTCTGTAGCATCTATCATTTTTTTTAACTGAGGCACTATTTTATGCATTATTGAAAACCACTTAGGGATGTGTAGAAATAACCAGTAATAGCAAAATACTATGTTCAGAAGGTAGCAAGAAGATGGCCATACAGCTCTGAAATTCTTATTCCATATGCCAATGGTAAAATTAATTGAAGTTGTGAGTCTAGTTTACCCAATTGCTCTGTCTTATACTTTATTTCAAAATGTGGGTGCAATTATTTTAGCCCTTCCTTTCCTTTATAATTCATAAGGCAATTAGCATTCACAAGGTGTTAAACAACTCTTATAGCAGTTAAACAAGAAAGCTGAGACTATATTAAAATTTCCCACAGATGTACCAAAGTCAATATTTCTAGGAATCTGTAACAAAACCCATCTATTATCTTTATTGATTGCAAACAAACATGGATCCAAATGAGCCGGCAGACTCCAGCATGTTTACATTGTCACCAACTACCTCCATGAAGCACCAGTAATACATTTACCGCAGTTGATGAATGTGTTATGCTTGCAGTTGGTTCACAAGGTGAAAATTTTTGAAGAAACTTAAGAAAAGGGCACCAAATTATTTATTGATTTTGCTACATTTGTGCATCAAACTAGCAGATAGAAATCTGTCAGAATGAAAGATAAATTTGAGTGCATTGATAAGGAAAACTCTCATCATTCTGCAAACAAGCTATTGGCTCAAATAATAACATTCCGAACATGCAAAGGTTGCAAATGTTTCCAGGCTAGAATGAATGTGTACCTCTTTTATTAATTAAATTAAAGTTCAAGGTCATCAAAGCTACATGGGTGAAATAATTTTTCAGCAACTTCATTTTTGACAAGCAGTTTGCATTTTATAATATTTCAAAAATATGTTTTTAAAAATATGTTATGAACATGTCCTTGTGTCATAAAAGAAAAAGTTAGAAATAGGATAATTATAATTTTGATATAATCAGTCTGTCTTCAAAGGCTAATTATGAAAAAAAAATCAAACTAACATCACCAAATCTGTCATAAAGACAATTATATTTTATTTCAGAAACAAACTGCTTACCTCTTTTTGGATAATAATATTTCTGATCAATTTAAGAGGGGCACAAATTAGGTCAATTCTCTTTACCACCAAACTGAATTTCTAGATACCTTTGGAACAAAGCAAATGTAATGACTATATCAATGATATCATGACAATTTATCTAGTTATCTAAATGTTTTCCCCTACTAATCTCTTTACAGAGAAAGCAGGAAGGATCAAAATGACCAACACACAAATTACTAAAGGCATTTTTGGCATTGTCTTATTCTGAAATCACAGATTTTCTTTGTCACAGCTTTTCTATGTGACTGCAACTTCTGCCTCAACATTTTTAATAGTTAAATAAATAAATAACTCAACTGCTACATTTTTATTATTATATAATAATGAGACACATTTTTAATTTTGAAAATTAAAAACAAGTTATAATAGATGGAACAACAGAGAATTCTTATTTAAGGGATTCAAGTAGCTATACATTCAATTTCATGAAGTGTGTTCAAAATACTGCTGAGTATTCTGAGAAAACGCTTGCCTTTTCTGGCCGCAAGTGATGATTGGCTTCAGTTTTCTATATTCATCTAATGGCAACAAAAGAGCCAGTACTTTCTGGCTAGATTTCTTAAATAGCAGATTCTGATGTGTGTGTGCCTGCCATCTTGCAGATCTTGACATGCTCTCTTGCAAAAAAAATGCTTAGGCTCTTTGCTTAGATTACATTTGGAAATATTCAAAATAATCCATCAAATCAACTCTGGGTGCATTTAATAATAATAGTAATAGCCTTTATTGTCATTGTACATCAAGTATACAATGAAATTGGTTGAAATTGGAAATTTCAAACTATACTCACTGTTGGGAGATTGACAAACTGGTCATCCAGAAGTTCCTTTATTCTAGATTTGAAAATTTCTCTGAATAATTTCCTAGGCTATGTTTTTCCCATGCAGCTAATTTTATATCATATATAGTATGTGTCAAACACACCTTAATTTAGTGCAGTTAATTAATTAAATTAAGTAATTTAAGTATCAGAATATTTTTTTATATATATTGTTAGTAGCTTCCTTATAATTTTCATCATACCAATGTCTGTTCATTAGTCCACCCACCAGAAGGCAAGGCAGTTCCACACGCTAAGCAGTCAAAACATTGATTAATCTAGACTTGCATTTCTCATTTGTAAAAGTAATTAAATAAATTTCCAATATTATAAACAAAGAAAACTAGGTAGCCCTCAGGGAAACAGAAATATCTTTTTTTTGGTCCTTGCATAAGAACAAGATTTTAGGCTTTGAGAACAAAGTTAAGCTGAATTTTTCTTATGTCAGCTTTGAACCATTGACTTTCAGTGTGTTAATTAGATTCTATAGCACTATATTTTGCTGAAGTTTGCAATAGAAGAAGGATGTATAAATGGATTTATTCAGAATCCAGAGAAAGTCCTGTGAGAGGAACTTTTATCTTAATTAGCAGCTTTAGGTAAAGGTGAGAAACCCCTCTGACATATCCTTTTATCTGTTCTGTATCTTTCCAGTATCTTGGAAACCTCACTGCATATGGATGCCATTTTTCTTGTTCTTTTTACTTGTAAAAACAAGATGTCCAGTGGCAGCAGGAATCCTGAAATCAGCACTGTTAAAGGGAATGAACTGTCTGCTCATTTTCAAATCTCTTTTCTTTTCTCTTTCCCCCTAATTCACATCCCATAACATTGGTTCAACCCACTCAGATATAGGTGGCAGCCTCTTATTGAGAAAAGTCAGAAGCTTTCAGGCAGAGGAGGATATTTTTGTGGTGTCCTCCAAAAGTGGAAATCTTCCCTCAAGAAAATGATTCTTATTTTATGCCTGATTTAATGGATTCTGAGGAGAAGCTTGCATAATAGAGTTTTAAATTAACTAGTTACCTAATTTAGTAATGAAATGTCTGCAAATCCCAATGGATATTCCAAATACCCATGGGTAAGGGTGGGGGATATATATAAATTATTTAAGGTTTTATATATAAGTTATTTAAACCTAATAGAACCCTATTTGCTTGTACCCTTACACTATAACATATGGTGATGATTTCCATGAAAAAATAAAAATGCCTGCAGACTAATTTTGTTTTTGTATTACATTTATTTCCTTTTATATTCTTTTATTTTGTTGTTTGTTTATTGTGGTATGCTACACAGGCCATTGCTAGGAGGCAAGACTAATTTTCAGGCACAACATAAAAATAAAATTCTATCCAGAGACAGAACCTGTGATCCAGTGGTGGGATTCAGCTGGTTCGGGCTGATTCGGGCCAGTTTGGGTGAACTGGTAGTTAAATTGCTGGCTGGCCCCTTCTCTCCCTGCCTCTTCCAGGAGTCCCCACAAGCTTCATTTTGGTTCCCAGGTAAGTGCAAGAAGGCCTATTAGGCCCAAAACGGGGTGAGGGAAGGTGCGACATGCACCCCTGTGGCCCATTTTCACTTCCAGGAGGCTGCAGGGAGGCCTACTAGGCTCAAAATGGGGCATAGGGGCCCAGTGTATACCCCCCGCAGCCCATTTTCACTCCCAGGAGACAGCAGGGAGGCATACTAGGCCCAAAACAAGGCATGGGGAGGCAGTGTGTCCCGCCATAGCCCATTTTTGCTCCCAGGAGGGTTCAGGAGGCTGAGTGCTGTCTGTCACCCCCAGACCACCCCCACCCCCATGGCCTTGTCCACTCAGCTGGTCATTAGGGCAGAGAATCGGTTGTTAAATTGTTTGAATCTCACTACTGCTGTGATCAATCACAACTTGTGAGAAAAGCAGCTTTATGAACAACATAAACTAACCAACTAACTAGTTACATTACAATATAATGGTAATATGTTGATGAACTATCTCAGTTACCCAGGTAGAGGACTGGTCTACTATGACTTAGAATCTTCATTGACATATTGCTACATACATTGTGGAAGAAACCTCTGAGTTTGGTGCTGGAGACATTAGTACATTCCAAAGATTCTCTGCCTAACTAACTTGCTCAGACTGAGGAAGCTGTTTGGATGAGCAGCAAAATGTTTCAAATTAGCAGAAATATATCTAATTTTGTTAATTTTCAGACAACTCAACCTGGATGGCTGAGAATCTTCACTGACAAGTTTAGGAATACTTTAATTCTGTTGCACATAGAGATACATAGATAAACACACTGGATTATTTCTGAATGTGAAATATTTGAACAAAATAGTAAGATGCCATGGACTCAACATCATCTTTAGGGAAGTTGTTATAATCTGATTTTTCCCCTGGCCATTAAGGAAGTGTTCCCCTTTTTGGTTGTTTTGGTTGTTTATGTGCTGGTCAAAATTGTATATTTTGTATTTACATATTATGGTGGCTTCTTGTAACATAGTGGGATTGCTTTTATTGTTTAAAGTTTGGTATTTCTGCTATACACTCAGAGTGTATTTATGAAGTGTATTTATGAAGTAGACCAATACTGCCACCCAGAGCATTCATGTGCAGATAATAGAAAAAGAATAATGTTTTTCTGTTTTTAAAATATAGAACTGGATTTATATATCACACATACTACAGAATAGGCCAGGTCCAAAAGTGCAAAAGTACTTAAAAAGCACCCAAAGCAGTTAAAAATCCTTTAAATGTTCAGTTCTTATAATATTAGTGTACAATTAACAGGATATTCATTTAATTAACAGAAAATAAATTAATTTTTATTTACTAAATGTTACAAACCAGACTTGTGTTTCATAAAAAACATTTCAAATCAAATAATTCCAAATCACTCTATATCAAAAATACATTCTAGCATAATCTAAATTTTTAGATCATTGTTTATCAACCTCACTCTCTATGTAACCATTAAAGAGGTATCATGGAGCTGAAGTTCAAAAGATCAGAAACACCAAACACTGATTATACCTGTTCAAGATTAATTTTCTAATATAAGATGCTGAATTTCACAATAATAAATGCACTCAATTTGTTCAGTACATTATCTCAGATAGAAGTAGTTGGCTGCATAAGCATTGTTAGAATGGCCCTATGTGACATTCAAATTATTAGATATTACTCCATAGGTCTTGACCAAGTTGTAAAAGACTTTCATCATCACTAGAGAATCAGACTGGAGAACCAGAATGATCCATTTAAAATTATGAAACAAAAACTGTTAATTCTCAGAATAATATTATAAAGTGGAAATCATTTATTTTTGGGCCCATGAAGAAAAATTATCCTGCATTATTTTGTTTTTCTTGCAAATTCAATTTATTCTTTCTTCAATTTTAGTGAAATTCTCATGGCTCACATGAAATACTTTTGACTTATAAGGTAGTTAAGATAAAGATAAACATTTTGTCTTTGGTTTCCACAACTTCTGGTGGCAAGCAGTTCCACTGGTTAATTGTCCTAACTGTTAGGACATTTCTCCTTAATTCCAGGTTGCTTCTCTCCTCAGTTAGTTTCTATCCAATGCTTCTTGTTCCACCTTCCTGTGCTTTGGACAATAAGTAGACCCCCCCCTCTTCATTGGTGCAGTCCCTCAAATATTGGAAGACTGCTATCCTGTCTCCCCTCTTCCTTGTTTTCATTAGACTAGTAATACCCAAATCCTGCAACAGTTCATCCTATGTTTTAGCTTCTAACCCCCTAAGCATTTTAGTTGGTCTTTTCTTCTTCTCGCAAGGAGGGCGCTACCCTTCCACTTTGCCCCTCTTGGCTACCTCGTGTGGGTCAAAGGTGTCTATTTCTGGTCCTTTGCAGATGCCAGATGGAGCTGTGCAAAGTGCGAACAGCATTGCCGGACTCACACCATTGGTGACTGCTGGCATTCAGGGCAGTGCCAAGTCTGCAATTGTTTGCCTAATCTCACCATCCAGTGCTCCAGTACTGTCCCTACAGCACGGCGGGCTGCACCGAGGTAAGCCTGCCCCCTTCCTTCTTTTTTAAATTTCCAAGATGCCTGATCCTTTGCTGATCATCCTCCTTCCATCCCCTAGGGCCGGGTTCTTGTGAAGGGTCAAGCAGAAGCCTGTTGCTACTGTACGGAAGGGGTTAAAGGTGGGAGAGGATGTGTGGTGGAGATAGCACAGGTTCTGTATCACCACTGCTATTGTCAGCCATATTTGTGTAGATATACGCAGCATTGTTAAATCTTGCCAGCTTTAAGATGTTCAGACTTCAACTCTCAGAATTCCCCTGGCATCTTTTAAAATAGGCTGGCTGGGAGATTCTGGGAGCTGAAGTCCACCCGTCATAAAGCATGCTGGCTAGAGATTCTGGGAATGGAAGTCCACCCCTCTTAAAACATGCTGGCTGAGGAATTCTGGGACTTGAAGTCCACTCTGTTAAAGCATGCCTGCTGGAGAATTCTGGGAGTGGAAATCCACCCATTTTAAATTACACTGGCTGGGGAATTCTGGGAGTTGAAGTCCTCTCCTCTTAAATCATGCTGGCTGGGTGATTCTTGGGAGTTGAAGTCCTCCCCTCTTAAAGAATGCTGGCAGGAGGATTCTTGGGATTTGTGTGGTACATAGTTTGCAACCTGACAGGTAGATCAGGTCTGGATGGGATGGGACAACTTGCCACAGCCAACTCACTATGGCCAATTTGTCACAGCCAACTCATCATGGCCAATTCATTTCATCATTAGTTCCAGCCATTCCTTGAAACTCCAAGAGTTTTTTGTTGAAATCAGAATAAAATAAGAAATAGGTCTTTCTCTTTCCCTCTCCCTACCCAACTCTTTCCGTCTCATATCTTTTCTTCAGTAGTCTGTATCGTCTCTACTTAATTCAGATCTCAACCAAAGTATAATGAGGATATTTTCTGACTGGACAATTTCAGATTGAAAACTCTGAGCAACAAGGGAAAATGTGTAAATAAAAACAAGAATCAAGAAATCACCTACAGAGTTGGCTAATATATTTTGTAACCAAATAGTAATAACAATAGCATTTATATACTGCTCCACAGTGCTTTACAGTACTCTCTGAGTGGTTTACAGAATCAGTATGTTTTCCCCAACAATCTGGAACTCATTTTACTGACCTTGGAAAAATGGAATCTTGAGCTGGTCAGGATCAAACTCTGGACTGTTTGCCAGAGTTTGCCTGCAATACTGCATTTTAACCACTGCACTGCCAATTACCAGGACTCAGTTCAAAAAGATTTAGAATCTATATATATAAAAGTGAAAACCACTCACACTGTAATCATGAAATCTCCAGATCTGTAAACCCTACAAACTTAAAATTTGCCACATGTGCTCCTTTTGGCTTCTAGATGCTCATTAAGAAAGGATTTTTCGAAATGACCATCAGAGCATTAGTATTTCCTATATTATTATTAACACACTGTGATGCTAAGGAGCTTCCCCATCCCACCTGAAAAGAAATCTGTTCCAAAGCAAAACACAAGCAGAGGAGAGGAGTTTCAGTTTCAGTTTTACTTTCACAGCAGCAACCAGAGGATAGGATAGGGGAGGCTTCTGTGGGCAAGCCTGAGAGAGAGAAGGAGATAGGATAGGGGAGGCTTCTGTGGGGCAAGGCTGAGGGAGAGGACATAGGATAGGGGAGGCTTCTCTGGGGCAAGCCTGAAGTAGAGAAGGGGATAGGAGACATTTCTGTGGGGCAAGGCTGAGAGAGAGAAGGGGAGAAGAGAGACAGATTGTAACTACTCATTAATTGTCAAGCTGTAAATGTCTATTTATCAAGCCCCATCACATAGTTTTGTATCGAAACATGGGTATCCAGCTAGTAGAGTATAAAATATCAAACGTCCTGTGAAAATGGTAGAAAGTAGAAGCATTTTCAGAAATTGCACAGAAGTCATAACTGCACAAGTTTATATATTATACTGAACAACTTCAACTTTCCACCAGAATAGGATCTCTTCTGTTTATACAGACTTCAGATTTATATGTATATGTTTTTGGAGATAACAATATGTGCATGAGGAAAAGTGAGTACACTTTTACTTCCTCAGTATGGCTATTCAATTCTGCTTTGCAAAATTGTAGCTGGATTACTAGACAACAGTAAAAAAGAAACTTTCTATATCTCTTTATTGCCATCTAGTGGTTATCCAGTAACCCCATTTTACATCAGAATGACAGCCATGTCAAAAAATTTTGTGAAGCAACTCTTAACCTGACTACATTCCTCAGTGGCAAAATAGATTGCCAGATTGTATTGAATCCACAGTACAAAAGAAGCTTCCTATAACAAAGAATCTAAGATGGAAAAATAAGTGGAGCATTATGGGCCATAACTGACTAAAATCTTAAAATGAGGGTATAATGGACTTTGGGCTACAATTACCAGATTAAAATCCTATTGTATTTAAAGCTTTTCACATAATTTGTGCAGTGAGAAGTACTAGTAGTACAAAATAATGCAAACAATCAATTTGGAATTTTGCATAAAGGCACAAAATATGTACTCTGATTTTGTAGATAATTGGGAATAACCGAAACTCCAATCATGGTTTCACTGTAAAGTGTGAAAAATTGTGAGGATCCTGCTTTCTTTTCTGGCTTCAAAAAAAAGATAAGAAAATCAGAAGAAATACTGATGATGTTTAACCTATCTTTCAAACAAAGGGGTGTCATCATATTATGTGGCAGCAAGGATACAGAAGTGATTTATCTCAGCTGCCTTGAATGTACTGACATTCACTTCCACTGGGCACATTAAATGTATCGTAGTAGGGAAAATATTAGTTCACTGAGACTACCCATACCATGGCAAATCATTTCACATTATTTCCTTTGCCCATACCCTATATTAATTTCAATAAATCCCTTAATATACTAAAAGAAGATGTTTCTGGAGTGCCCTATAATCATCAAGAAATGCAGAAGTAAAAACTAATAATAGTCTGAATAAAATAATTTTTGTTGTACTATCACAGATAAACTATGGGTAACTAAAGAATTTATTTCGATAAAGTCTAGCTTTTATAAGTTGCCTTGATAATCTTCAGTAGACCACTAGATGGTGAGGTTGGCTAATGATCTGAAGTTTATTTTCAGTAAGGAAAGAAGTTGACAAAATTATAGACAAGTTTGCAAAATTTCCATGCTGTTTAATTAACTGCATACTTTTTGGCAGAAAAGAGATCAATATGTGTTGTGACAGGGGGAAGAAAATCAAACTCCAGTTCTTCCTTACTTTGCCTTGGATAAAATTCATGATTTGTCATTCCAGCTTCTTTTAAATCATGAACAACTGGCTAATTCAAATGTTATACAAATTTTATTATTACCAATCTGATTGATCCATTTGATTGCCTTTTGACTGCTAGTTAGTGTACATGGATGCATTCTGCAAATCTTTTGACCTATGTAGTGGTTGATGCAATCATTACACTGTTTGTTGTAGATGACTCCTGTTTTTTCTTTTGGAGCTTCAGGATCTTTTACTTTAATTAGGATGCTTTGAATGGCTTTAGTTGGCTTGTGTATTATTCTGATTCCATATGGCTGTAGCAGTCTGTTGGTAGTTTCTGAGATGTTCTTGATGTGTGGCAGTATTATTCCTTTTACTGCTTGCATAAGTTGTGCTATATTGGATTGAGAAGTCAGGCAGTTTTTGATAAAGATATCATTTTGTTGAAAGATGTTGCATAGATGCTCTGTTTCCTTTTCCTGCTATTCAGAGTTGCTACAATGAATTAGTCCTCATCTAAATAAAGTTATTACACAGCTTCTCTTGTGGGAGGTTGGATTATTGTTTTGGTAATGGACACTTGGTTGGTGTCAGTGAATCACCTGGAATTTTTGATACACTTCAGTTTCTAATTTGTCATCCTGGTTTCTGTTGAGCAGGATGACCAGGAAAGATAGTGAGTTGGTTTGTTTCCCTCCTCTAGTGTAATGGGGGGGGGGGGGATAGCAGCAGAATTTGCCAGAGCTGCCTGAGTCTGGACAAAGGTGGAGAGAGTGGCATGCAGTTGATCAACCTGATCAGATAGGCAGCAGATGGTTTCAGTTGTCCTGGGGCAGCAGCCCTTGGCCAGTAATCAATTATGGGTACCTGAGGGGTGGCAACTGGCCAGTGGCTTTGTGGGGCATTCAGGATGACCACTGGGTAGAGGGAATCACCTGGAAATTAAGGGGAAAGAGGCAGCATGGGACAGAGAAGGATAAAAAGAGATTTGGTAGAAAATGAGGAAAGAACAAAGGAGGTAAGAGGAAGAGAAAGAAGGGGGATGGAGTGTGAGACAGAGTGAAATAAGTGGAGAAACAGCATGAGGAGATAGGAGACAGCAGATAACAGCAGAGAAGGAGGCAAGGAGGCAAGGTGGAATAGAGAGGAATAGGAGGAATAGAGAGAGAGAGAGAGAGGTGGGAGAATACAACACAGCTGGGAAGGAGGAGAAAGGAGCGAGGGGAAGAAGCGCTTACTGGTCCCTTCTGCTACCACCTCATCCCCTGGTCCCTGCTTGGTGGGACTACATAGAAAATTCTAGGGACCAGATTGGGGGGGGGAGGGGAGAAGCCAGCAGATGAATGGGCAAGCCAGTGACCACAAGAAGCACGAGATGCACCAGCAAGCACTGGAGGTAAGCTGATCCAGGCAAGGAGACAAGCCAATGAAAGAGCAGGCATAAGAAGCACCAGCAGACAGGAATAGCAAACTGATCCAGGCAAGTGGGCAAGCCAGTGACCAGAGGGTATGCCAGACACACTGGAGGACAGTGTAGGCAAACTGAGATGGGCAAATAACTGGGTACCTCGGTGACCAACCAGAGCAGGCCAATGGTCAGGATGAGGAACAGAGTAAGAGACCTTGAAATGTCAGGTCAATGAGGAATCTAATTTCCTGGAAAAAGGAACAGAGATACCCAGACTCTAGCGACCTTTTTGTTGGCACTACACTAACAAACTGGATTCCTTTGAAGATATTGATGGTTTTGTGTGTGTTCTCTAATGGGTCCTTTTTTATTATGGTGAAGGTCACCTACATATCTGATCCACATTTTGGAATGTGGGTGTGAAAGGGCTATGACTTCCGGACACTGCATAATGACCTCCACTAAATGGTGATCCCATAGATTTTCCTTTATTTTGTTGGTAACTGGTTCATCATAATGGAAATTTATTTATTTATTTATTTATTTATTTAAATTTATTTGCCGCCCTTCTCCCGAAAGACTCGGGGCGGCTTACATAA
>JANHFM010009362.1:4449-14513 GCA_032468115.1 Grayia smithii
CCAAGCTCCGTCAGGAACCTCTCAGGGTCCATCAGGCGCCTGGGGCGGAACCATTTTACTGGTTCCGCCTCCCAGCGGCGAGGGTTGGTGGGTTGAAAGTCCAGTCTAAGGAGGGAATGATCAGACCATGACAGGGGGGCAATGGAAAGTTCCCCACTACCCTGATCATTTATCCACTGCCCAGAGAGAAAAACCAGGTTGAGTGTAATTAAAAGTAAACGTTTTCTCCCTTCCCTAAACAATCGGCCACTTGGTCCAATCACAGTGTTGTCCGGTTGCCTGGTAACTTCACTCCTCTTCTCTCTGACCTCCTGTGGGAATGACCTTGGTTCCCAGGAGAAAACATTTTGTTTTGGCTACAAAACCCCTCTCTATCCCAATTCCCCCCTCCCTATTCCTCAGCTCCAGTGTGGCATCACTGAAGCCTCAAAATGTGTCAGAGTATGAATATTCATGGACTGGAATAGATCAGCCAATGAATAGGCATGGTAACAGGTCAGCCAATGGGACTTGTTTTGGAAACAGAAATTTAAGCTAGAAGTCCAGGCATGATTTAGCCCTGCAGCTCTGAGTGCTGTGCTGAGAATTGAAACTGAAACTAGTCTGTCTGCAACTCTGAACTAGAAACTTGTCTGCTGTACTCTACTTGTGTTTTGCTTGTAACTGCTACCACGTTGGAAGAATTAACTATTGGTATTGTACATTTATCTTCATCTGTTATGTATATAAAGAGAAGTTAATGAATCCTGCTGAATCAGTTATTTGTGTGTGCTCCTGGATTTGATCTTTGCAAGAAACTCTGGCAAAACAGCCTTGCTTAGGTCAGCTTCAGGGTTGACACATTCATTGCTTAGTCTATCTAGAATATTTCTCTTTCCTCTTTTAGAAGATGCCCTTTGCCAGGTGTGGCATGAAGAGGTGCCAGGCAGGAGAGAGGAGAAGAGTTCCAGAGGGAGAGCCTGTTTGCTGCTACCAATGTCACCCTTGTCCAGAAGGAACCATTTCTAATCAGACAGGTAGAGCAGACTTCAAATGTAGATCTTCCAGGGTCAAGGAAGCCATTCAGTAGAATGAAATATCAGTCAGCCGATTGCCCTCCAACAATCTGGGTCCTCATTTTACCCACCTCGGAAAGATGGAAGACGGTGAGATTTGAACTGCCAAATTGCAGGCAGCCGGCAGTCAGCAGAAGAAGCCTGCAGTACTGCACTCTAACCACTGCACCACTGTGGATCATAGATAATATATATGCAAATAAAATTATAAGATTCCTGATTTGCAGAACTATCCGTTTTTGGAGGATTTCAGTATAAATTGAGAAAGAAACAGTTGGCAGTGGGTCTCACAGTAAAAGCCACCATGGTCAAGGAAGTGGTCAGTTTCTCCACAGGAGAAACTTGGGGCTGAACAGATCCTTCTCTCTGCCTATTCTACCCTCAGCATTATCCTGAATGAAGGATGATTTTTCCCTTTTTGATGCATCATAAACAGCCCCGTCGGTTGTTCCCTAACTACATTTCTGGTTGGCCACAGTAGAAAAGGGACAATCTTATATTCCCCTAAATGAGGATAATGATCATGTCGGATGCTCCTGAACTACTTGATTCTTGATTTCAGATGCAGACCACTGTGACGATTGTTCAGAAGACAAATATCCAAATATAGACAAGGACCACTGCATTGCCAAGAAGATACACTTCCTTGCCTATCAAGATACCTTGGGATACACTTTAGTTTCTCTTACTCTTTTCCTCTCTGTGACCACATCTGCAGTCCTGGCAATTTTCCATAAACATCATGACACACCGATTGTCAAGGCCAACAATCGAGATCTCACCTACATCCTCCTGGTCTCCCTCCTGCTCTGCTTCCTCTGCTCCTTCATCTTCATTGGTCAACCCAGGAAGCTCACCTGTCTCTTACGACAAACTGCCTTTGCCATTCTCTTTTCCCTCGCAGTTTCCTCTGTCTTGGCAAAAACTGCTATGGTGATTCTGGCCTTCATGGCCACCAAGCCAGGAAACAAGACAAGGAAACTGTTAGGAAAACCTCTGACCAACTCCATTGTCTTAGCCTGTCCCTTGGTCCAAGCAGTTCTTTGTGCCACATGGATTATCACCTCTCCCCCATTTCCCAATTTTGACTTCCACTCCTTGGTAGGAGAGGCCATCTTGGAATGTAATGAAGGCTCAGCTTTGATGTTTTATGCTGTTCTCACCTACCTGGGTTTTCTGGCCCTTGTGAGTTTTTCTGTGGCCTTTCTGGCTAGGAAATTGCCTGATAGTTTTAATGAAGCCAAGTTCATTACTTTCAGCATGCTGGTCTTTTGCAGTGTTTGGATCACTTTCCTCCCTTCCTACCTGAGCACCAAAGGGAAATCCATGGTGGCGGTGGAGATCTTCTCCATTTTGGCCTCTGGGGTTGCTCTCTTGGCTTGCATCTTCTTTCCCAAATGCTATATTATTCTACTGAGGCCCGATCTGAATTGCAGAGAAAATATAGTAAGGAACAAGGGTTTCTAGCTACTGCATGGATTGGTCTCATTTATATTTGTCTTTGAGACACATTTAGAATGTGATAATAAAAAAGAAATGTTGTCAAGAAGGAGGAACTTGTCCATTAAAGCATTCCTTATCGAGTGTTTCAGCTGGTTACAATTTACCTGTGGTCTGCAACTATCATCCAGTCTTTGTTTATGGTTCCAAAGTCTCCTCACTTACGTCCAGTACTCTGATTTGATGGAAATCTTGTTTGTAAAGATGTTATTTTTTACGGAGGAAATGTTCTCATTTTATTCATTTTAATTTAGTTCAATACTTTAAGTAAATACTTTGAAGGGATGTGTTCACTATTAGTGTTTTAAGCAAACATGTTTTTTTGTTAGATATCTGAGGCTTTATGGAATCACCTACCACTATTCAATTATTTTTGGAATTGTAGAGGTTAAATCCACCTCACATCCAGATCTGCTATACTACCTTGTGAATATCAGGCAGACTTTTCCTGAGATGGATGAGCAAAGTAAATAGTTTGTTATCATCTTTTATGACATTTCATCTCTTTGGCTCTCTTGGTGTAACATGGTTCTCTACATGATCTGCATGGATAGATAGTCTCCAGAGGAATAATTCGACCCATGCCCAGAATCACAATCTAATTTCTTTAATGAGTATCTGTTTTTAGCAAGATCATCCAGGGTATGACTGTAATCCCAGTTTCCTAAGTAAAGTCAGGAGGCATCTGTCAATCACCCAGTCCTGGGACATGTAATTTTTAAAAGATAATAACCAGTACGTTGAAGGTTGTCTTGGAAGAACCTGGGAGCCACTGCAGCTCATGCAGCAGAAGTCTATCCTGGGTGAACCTACAAATGTCCAATATTGTAAGTACCACTTCATTTTGAATTAGCTGCACCTTTCAAGGAGTCTTCAAGGGTAGCCCCAATGCAAGAACATTGCAGCACTCCAAATGGGAAATTGGCCCATAGAATAGTAAACTCGAATTCTCTGGATAGCAAAATGTCTATGGTAATGTAACTGATGCATTCTTTTATTAAGATAAAACTTGTTTGTCTAAGATAGTAACATTAGAAGGGTGGAGAAACAAGAAGATCCTGAAATGTGCCGAAATGAACAAATTAACAATGGAGATTAAAGAAAGAGATGACTCAGACTATTACAAAGTGTGGAACAAGTTTTATACCTGGCTTGAAAATAGAAATCAAATTAAGATACAAGAATATAAACTGAAACTTGGTATGAATACACTGGATATAAATATATGTAAAAATCCTGCTTACAAAATGTTACTTATGAGCATACAAAATAAGAACAGGATTAGGAAGATGGAATTTAAATGTAAAGACAAATGTCAATGCACAAAGTTGTAAAACTGTGTGTAAATGCTGTTAGTTTTGTATTTTAGCATTTGATGTATATGTACTTTTTTTTCTTTTTTGTATTTCTTCTGTTACTGTGTTTTTTGTTTTAAAAACATAAAATACCTAATAAAAACTATTTTTTTAAAAAAATAGAAGGGTGGGGCAATAACTAAAAATTTTGTTCATTATGAATATGTACGCTTACATCATCTATTACTTATGCATATATGATTTTCTCCTCTTTTCTGGAATGGAGAAATATGAGTACATCCTTTTCCCTTTTGGAGTTCTTCCCAGTATTCTCCAGATAGGATTTATCCAGATTACACCCTTAACAATAAAAAACTGCCATGACATTTGATTCTTGGTTTTGGGTCCTGCATGTCATTCACAGTGGTCCTGGAAGGGAGGGAACTAAACGTATATGGACACCTTCTTCCAGATGCACCCTGAAAGTTGGTGGAATTGATTCAATCTGTCCCTCCAACCAGCATTGAATGGAACCACTTTAAGATGAAGGCAAGAACCACATAACAGCATGCACACATTCTCTGTTACTCCAGTGTCTAATTTCGTTGACAGCCATGTGGTTACAAAAAAACTACTTTTTCCATCCAAGCATTGCTCACAGTTTCAAGAGCATAACTGATTCTCATGTGCCACCAAACCCCGTTAGCTTTCACACTAGCTGACCATCTATGGCTCAGGCCAAACTCCATCTTGTATGCAGGAGAGGTTCATGGAGGTCAAATTCACAACTTCAGCATGACTCCCTCTGCTCTGTGCATTACAAGAAACACAAACATGTTTTTTTTCCCCCATTCTGGTGAATGAGAAGCTATTGCTACATGGGTGGAACAATGGCTTTTCCTTGCAATTATCAGAAGTATAGTAATTCTTCGTGTATCCCCTGTGGATTTCTAGAAACAAAAACTTCCAAGCTATAAAAATTATCTCTTGAGTTCTCCAGATGTGGCCAGAAAATGTCACCTTAGCCTGTCTTGCAAAGAGTTCACTCCTGGGTTGGAAGACACTCCCATGTCTTTGTTGTCTCTATTATCACAGCCCAAACACAGGTAAGAGGAACTCTTGTTGATATAAATTTGTCCTGGAGCCATCCAGGTGGCTCAGGTGGTTTCTGATCTGCTAAAGGTCCAGTGAGATTTCAGGAGCAACCTTCAAATCAGTTTCTGCATAAACCTTGATTTCTGTTCTAGGAGGGAAGGTGATAAGAATGACCAGGCAGGAATCATGCTACTTCTGATGCTGATGTTCTTCTGGCTCCTGGCTCCAACTACAGCAAAGAGGCTGCAAACCATTTGTTTGCTCAGGGATTATATCGACCAGGATGAAAGCTACTATAGGCCTGGTGATCTCAATATTGGTGGGATTTTACCCTTGGGAACCATTCCAAACTTTACTGCCCTAGACTTTAATACACTGAATTGTCCTATAGACAATACGTAAGTTGCAAATGGAGGGGAATCATGCAGATAAATGTTCTCTTTGCTTTTAATTCAGGGACTTTTTTCAGAAATACTTCTTGTAGTATTTGTACTGTCCTGGTGTAGTGCATATTTTGTGCTTTTCTATTTAAATTATTAAGTTCTTCAAATAGACTGGAATTCTCAATCCCTTCATCAGGAAGATGGTAAACAACAAAAATGAAGAGGGAAGCTGTGCTGGCCTAGTGAAGAAGCCAAATTATAATATTAATCTCACTAGTACCTTGTGGTAGAAAATTCAAATAAAAGCTCAAGGTGTTACAAAAATCCCTCTTGGCATTGGAATAAGCACTGCTCATATAATAATGGTCATCAGTAAATCTATGAGGTGACCCCTACTGTAGTCCTGTGCTCAGCAATCCTTACCACACCTGAAGAAGCTACTCCAAGAGGGACCTTAAACAATTATGGTGAAAGGGGAGCAGTTGGAAAGGATTTCGGCCACTGTAGCAAAGTGAATATGGCTTCTATGGAAAGGCTGGTCTCCTTTCTAGCAAAGTCATCTAAATTTAGCCAAGGGAAATCTTTTGAAAAAAACACAAATCCAATGAAATTAGGGGGTTTCTGACCTAAAAAGTCCCCTAAACAGTGAAGCAAATTCTACAGCCATGCACAACCTTTACTGTAATGTTCTCCGATGTTTTTCTCACTACAGATACATCACCAGTTACTACCAGCAGTTCCTTGCATTGATGTTTGCTGTCTCCGAGGTCAATAAGGATTTTCTTCTGCTCCCCAACATCACCCTTGGCTTCCACATCTATGGCCATTTCCAGAGTGAAGTGTTTGTTACCTTAAACAGCCTCTCCATGCTCTCCTCACGAGGCCAAGTGGTTCCAGGTTACAAATGTGACCTGCAGGACACTCTGCTGTCCATCATTGGTGGTCTCAGTACCAAGTCCTCAAGGCAAATGGCCTCCATCTTCAGCATCTTTAAGGTTCCACAGGTAAGAGAGCTCTCTTGGATACAGAATGGAACAGAAAAAGATCAAACACATACAGAAGCCAAAGATGAAACTAAAAGTCGGGTTTTTATGGGGGGGGGTATATAATGACTTTGTGACTCTTAAATTATTCTTTATTAAAGGATAACCATCATTTTAGTACCATTTATTCTCTGAATCAGGTTGTTTATTTTCTTCTCTTGTCTTCTGACAACCAATAAAAATGGCCAAGAAGGGAAGGAGATGAAGTTTGCCATTCAATGTGAGTCAGTCTGACCGGAGGGCCATCAACCACACAATGGTCACTACTAAAGTCACCATGAAACTTTTACTTTGCCTTTGAAAAAAGAATCTCTTTTTCTCCAGCTCGGTGTTGGCTTTGAGTTCTCTCAGGGAGAGAGAACAGTATATCCCTCCTTCTTCCGGATTAATCCCAAGGAATCTCCTCAGTATGTGGGTTTAGTCCAGCTGGTTCTGTATTTCCAGTGGAACTGGGTTGGTCTTCTGGCCCCTGAAAATGATGATGGAGAACATTTCATCTCATCTCTCACTCCAATGCTCCAGGAGAAGGAGATCTGCCTGTCCTTCACTCAAATGCTGGAAATGGATAATTTTGAAATCACTCTGAAGAAGTTTAGTCTCAATTTCCTTAGCTCGTCTAAAGCAGAAGTGTTCATTCTGTTTGCTGACTTAACAGTTAGTGGCATTTTAATGGGGGCAGTTTATATGTTTGAAGAAGTCATAAATGTATCATTTAGGAAAGTTTGTATCCTCACTTCCCATTTGAAACTTGGTTTGAACAAATCTGAAGATATATTGCTATTTCTAAAGGCTTTCCATGGGGCCTTGAATTTTAGGGACCACTCTGGGGATGTCTCAGAATTCAGCCACTTCCTGCTGTCTTTAGACCCTTTGAACCCACAAGGAGATGTGTTTCTCCCTCTATGGTGGGAAGAGGTCTTTGACTGCAAGATCCATAAACAAGGAAAGATCCCTCCAAAGGGGAAAAAACGATGTACAGGAAAGGAGAATCTGCAGAATGTGCCCAATTACACTTTTGAAACAAGAATGACAGGAGAAAGTTACAATATCTACAATGCCGTTTATACTCTGGCACACTCTTTACACGCAATGTATCAATCCAGAGTTCCACTGACCATGATGAGGCTTGGAAACAGGATCTCAGATGTCCAGTCATGGCAGGTAATTTCTCTGGCTTTTGACTCAGTCCATGATAAATAATGAATGAAAAATAACCAAGGAGAAAAGCAACCTAGAACTAAGGAGAAATTTCCTAAGGAACGGTTGACCTTTAGAAGTTGTGTGGGCCGCATTGCTGGAGTCATTTAAGAAGAGACAGGATAGCCACATGTCTAAAACTGTAGTGGGTCTATTGGTTGAGCAGGAGGTTGTACTAGAAAACCTCCAATGTCCCTTCCAATTCTATGATTCTGTTTCTACGAAAACCACAACACAAAACTAGATTCAAAATGATCCTAATGGGTTCCTGGTCTGAAATTCATCAGAATTTTCTGCATCGAAGGCTAAAATGTTGGACCTCTCTGAATAGACACCAACCATATCAGATGCTTCCTTCCACATGGCCCAGGAGATCAAACCTGGTTCCTGCATTCTGCTGCCTTTGACAATGAGCTAGAGAAAATCAATGCAATTTTCTATGGCTCTGATAAAAATGATTTATTCATTTCATTTATCAGTTAACAAGATCTTGGGCCAAAGGAAGTATTGGAAAGTGCATGTAACTAAGTATCACAAGAGGAAAATTCTAAAATTAAATTTAGATTGTGGAACTAAAATCCTTGTGTTTTGATCAAACTAGAGTGGGACACCATGCCCAGTGATAAAGGGGAAGCTTTTTGTTTCTGAGTTAAATTCACCGGATTCCTCAGATCACCACCAAGAGTTGGAACTAGCTTCTCAAATATAAACTCATCTTCTCAAGATGGTCACCATGTTTTGATAGAAGCCACAATGTCTCACTTGTAGCTCTAACCAAATACTCCAATTTCTGAAGGTCTCCTTTCTTTCAGATTCTTCCGAATTTGAGGAATGTGCAGTTCAACAACAGTGCTGGAGATGAGGTCTCCTTCTCAGAAGATGGATTGGGATCTGCTCGTTATGATCTTCTCAACTTGGTTCTCTTCCCCAATCGATCTTTTATCTCCCAAAAAGTTGGGGAAGTAAATCCTGAGGCTCCCCCAGGCCACGATTTCAGCATTAACTCCGATGGAATCGTCTGGGCCACAAAGGTGAGCTGCAAGGAAATGTCGTAAATTCACAGAAAGATTCATTTTATTCCTGAGATGCAGAACATCTTCCTCAGTTGAAAAATAATCAATTGAGTCAAAACACAAGGCAGTCATTTGGTGAGAAATCTGCTTTGCATGTCTGATGTCTGATTTGTGCCATTCCACAAAGGGTGACACTTGGAAATGACTTCTGCTTGAAACACAAAATGCACTTACAGCAACCAACAGTGATTTCAATGGACCATTGACGTTCAGTTGTATCCTCATGGTTCTTTCTTTTAGAAACACTGTAGTTAAGTCACAATCCTTCCTCTGCAAGCTGACATCCCGGTTCCAATGTCCCACATCCATGAGTGTGTCAAGAATGCCATTGGCCTGAATCCATGAGGGACTCAATGATTTGTGATAGACAGTGGCAAACTATTTCTCTAGAAGAGAATCTGAACATAGAAGTAGGAATAAGGAAGAAGAATAGAAATAGGGAAAAGAATGAATGCAGCAGCTTCATTGCTTAGGTCATCTCTTTTCTCTTGCAGAAGGTGCCCTTTGCCAGGTGTGGCATGAAGAGGTGCCATGCAGGAGAGAGGAGGAGAGTTCCAGAGGGCAAGCAGGTTTGCTGCTACCTGTGTGATGCTTGTCCAGAAGGGACCATTTCTAATCAGATAGGTAGACCAGACTTCCATAAATCTTCCATAATCAAGGAAGACATTTGTTGAAACAATTTTTTTTTTTATTGTGTCATTTTTTATAAGATTGACATGCACTCACACTTTTCAGGAGCACTTTCAAGTTTAGAGATCTAAGCTGCCCTGGCCACAGAGGCCAACTTTTCTGTCCCTCAGCAAGGGTAGTTTGAGGGCCCAATTTACGAGTTCCCAACATCAATTGTTTTTAAATTTCAAATTATATCCTCCCCTTCTCCGGAGACTCAGGGCAGCCTACAATTTCTGAAGCACAAATAAATGTGCTTAGCAATGCCTTCATTCCTTGTATATGCCTGCTTATTAGGGCTTTTGCCTCCCCCAAGCAGTATTTCTACAAAGTCAGCTTATTGCCGCCAACAATCTGGATCCTCAGTTTACCTACCTCAAAAGCATGGAAGGCTGAGTTAACCTTGAGCCTGGTGAGATTCGAACCAGCACTCATTGCAGGCAGATGGAACTAAGTGGAATGACTTAGCAGTGCACTAATTAAGTGTGCCGCCGAGGCTCCTACTGTCACATGCAATTGGTAAATCAACTTTCAGCCTTTTCCAGAAGAAGTGGGGTATGCCATCCAAGCTTTTATTTGATCATTTAGAGCAGTGGTTCTCAACCTTCCTAATGCCACGACCCTTTAATACAGTTCCTCATGTTGTGGTGATCCCAAACCATATTAATTATTTTCACTGCTACTTCATAACAGTAATTTTGCTACTATTATGAATTGTAATGTAAACACCTGAAAGGCAGGTGTTTCCTCGACC
>JANHFM010009363.1:0-17244 GCA_032468115.1 Grayia smithii
ACCCCCACCCCCAATGGCTGCTCCCAATGTTCCAGCCTCAGATTCTCCAGGTGAAGAGTTCCAAGAGCAGGAAAAGGCTTTTCAGGCAAGGCAGATGCTCAGCTGAGCCCTGGGGGCTCCTTCTTGCACTTCCACCCCCGAAGAGGCTTTGGAGAGCCAAGCAGGAGAGACAGAAGGGCAAGACTCAGGACAGCAGGTGCTGGATGTGCTGTTAAGGAGGCTGAGAGTAAAGAGGTTTCTTTAAAAATGGACTTTTGGTTCAGGGTTCAAATGGAAATGCTTCAACATGTGCATATACAAAACAGAACAATTTAAATTCAGACCATTGTGACAATTAAGGGAAATGAAGAATTACATATTTTATGCCCATATGTATGTTCAAAACTTAAACATCAAGCCCCAAGCCTTCTCAAGAAAATGGTTCCATGAGAAACAGAGAAAGCTACCAGATGCCAAAGAAGAGACAAAGAAGAGACAAACAGCGGGTCCCCGGCCGTCAAATGGTCTGTAGACCAGGGAGGAGCTCCTTTTCTGGCCAAAAGACTGGAAAAGCCATTTGGGCATTCTTTATATTTTCATACTTCTATTTTGTATTTAGTCTCCTTTTTACTTCTTCATTGGTAATGATTATTTTAGGCATATCAGAAATTCTATCATTTTCTTACCATGTCTTTCTTGGTTATTCTTTGCAATTTGGTTTTGTACTGTGTTTTGCCCAATCTTTTCCAATTTCACATGTTTTAAAATTTGCAACTACTGTTAAGTGCAGCTCATTTCCATTTGTACACCTTCTGTCTTCACAAGTAGCCTATAATGAGGAGGCTGCTGAAACTTCAACCCTGAAATAATCCTCATCTCTAAATACTGCTACGGTGCATTGTGCAGGAGCATGCAGTGGCAACCCTTGTCCTGCTGTGGGGCTTGCTTCATAGAGATTAAGCAGCTCCCCTTTCTCTAGCTGTGGTTGAATCTGGAATGGACATGGGCTCCCTTTCAAAATATCGGCCAAGAGGCCAGGGCTGCAGAAGAAGCCCTTGGGGATCCACTGAGCATGGGTCCAGGTTTCTCCCCTTTCTGCTTGATCACTTCCAAGTCAAGGATAGTTTCTGATTTTCGTGCTGGCTGGAGGGCCAGAAGATGGAAAAGTGCCTGCACTCTTTCAGTTTAAACTATTCTTTAAACTGAAAGATGGCTCAGCTTCTTTCTCTTCTCCTCAAAAGGAAGCAGTTCAGGCTTACAGATGATCTGCTTATTTTCATAGGAAATGCTTCCAATAAGCTCGAGAGCTTCTTGTGTACTGGCAATATTTCAAAAGACTATAAATGTACATTTATCACATGTATATATTGATGGTGAAATAAAATTGAAATGCATATGTTGATTCATTCATTCCACAAATGCATTCTCAAGAAACCACTGTGCACTATGTTTTAATGTGCACATTTGTCCATGCACATGGCTTAATGAAGGAAATAAAAAAAATAATTTCTCTGAAAGAACAGAGAAATGCTGCATCAGCCAATTATGTTTACTTAATATTTACAAAATTTCAAAATCCAATTTAGATAACAACAGATAATAAAATCTGCTATATATAGTACTGCTATATGACCAGAAACAAATAATTCTGAACGATAGATCCAGTGAAGAATTCAGAAAAATAACCCATGGAGTACAAAGTCTGTCATGACAAAACTGCAAAACAGGTATTGACACACCTGCTGTTCCTGGTATGTCCTAGCAGCGTTTGTGAGAACATGCAAGTACTGAGTTCAGGACCTGCCTGGACTCTGTGAGTGGCTGTCCTGCATCTGCCTGCTAGGCAAAGTTACTCCTTCTGCTCTCATCACATTTTCTGAACGGCCAAGTCACTCTAAGAGGACCTAACCTGTTCTCCAAATGAGGGACATCTTTCTCACTGAAACCCCAGGCATTCCAGTGAGAAAGCCCCCTTCCTCCAGCTCCCCAGAGACCATGGGCACCAGGAGCTCCTGGCATTATCTCATACAAGATGAGCAAGACAGGAAGCCGGCTCCTGGAAAGTTGGAGAGGAGTCGGCAAGATTGGAGCAAAGGGATGTCAGACTCCAAAATAGACACACTTTCCCCCCCATGGGTCTCTCAGGGACGTCCTTTGCCCCAAACAGTAAATGTAATACATCCAATAACATTCTTGATTTTGTTTTCTTTCTTTTGTTTTTTTAAATCAGAGTTTGATTCACATAGGAGAGGAAGGAAGTCAGCTGAATAATATTAATCATAATAAAAGGTAAAAATGATTATAGTATCAGCAGGGGGACCAAAGCACCCCCCCCCGGGCTCCTCTGTCCGGAATTGCATGGACATATGGAGGGTGCACAGCTAGTTTCAATCCTTGGGGATCATATCCTTGATGGCTGACTCCCGGTTGACATATGTTGCCCAGTACACCATGTTGAAAATGGCAAATAAGACTGGAAAGACAATGCGAGACATTTTGTCTACCTTGCTGACACTGTTGTAGGTCTTCCTGTTCTCCAGAGGCTTCTCTTCCAATCGGGGCACCTTGACAGCGGGGACCACGACAGCAGCAGGTGTGGCTGTGGGAGCAGCTGCACTCTTGGCAATGGTTGGGAGGGTAGGCTCCTTGGTGATATTGAGAGCATACGTGGTCCCCACAATGTTGTAGGTGTTGTTGGTTTTCTTAGCCAATGTGGCTGGCTCTTTCTTCTGAGAAGAGAAGCAAAGATGGTGAGATAATGGCCCAAAGGTATTGATGCATCCAGAGAGATTTGCCTCTGTGGGAACGGAAGGTTGAGAAAAAGGGCAGTGGCTGCTGCTCTGATTTGACCCTAACATAGATCTCCATTCTGGAAGAGGAAGGGCCAGCAGGGCCCAACCTTTTGGAACAGAGAACCTCCAGGCCCTTCAGAAATAAAACTTCTAATTTTTAGAATAGGGCACCCTCTCTTGGTGGTGTTTTCTGATGCAAATGTGAGAACTTTGGTGCTTACTCTCCTCTTTAAAGTACCATGACAAAAAGAGGCCAGCTGGATGACAATCACACTATTCCATTTTGCAAGTTGTAGCTTGTTACATTGTGGGTGCATGGCCAGAATTTCTCTGGGTCACTAAACCCTGGCTCCTCTGATGCCTTCCCTTCCCTTCCCCCCGCCTCTCCTTTCTCACCTTCATCTCCTGAGCCTCCAGCACCTTCTTGCCTTCCCAGGCCCAGCTGCGTTTAGTGAAATAATTGACGGCAGCAAATTCAATCAGTGCAGAAAAGACGAAGGCATAACACACCGCCATAAACCAGTCCATAGCCGTTGCATAGGCCACCTTGGGGAGGGAATTCCGTGCGCTGATGCTCAGGGTGGTCATGGTCAGCACTGTAGTGACGCCTGTGAAGAGATCAGAGGCAGCTGAAGAAGGCAGGCTCTCCTTTGTCCGGGCTAGCAGGATTTTCTTTTGTCGTCCCGCCCCCCCCTTAAACTGGGAAATCACTCAGCAATCTTTCAAAATACAACATCAATGAGGTTTAAATACCTCTGTAATGAATGACAAATTCAGCCACTGTTTATCTGCTTTGTTAATAATGTCTTGTAGTAGATGATCCTTACCATTTTGAATAAGAATCTATAATGCTGGTATAATAGAGTATTTTATTATTTAATTATTTAATTAGCATACTCACACACAGTAGCTGCTCATCTCACAGGCACATGATTGGGGTGGTGTACAACACAATAACAGTTAAATATCCCATACAATTAAAATAAATAAATAAAACCAATGACCTCCACCAGCAACTTCATAAAGATGCTAAATAGGAGGGAGAGAGAGCCGAATCCTACGGAACCCCACACAATAAGTGTCTGATAGATTTACATACTTTCACATAATAAGGATCTCTATACTTCCCAAGGCAGCCTATGCACATATAGGGGTGAATTTTGACACTGGCTTTTCCTGGTCTTGTAATACATTTTTCTTGTAGTTTTCTTTTTGCCTTAAAGAAGAAGGAGGAAGAGGAAGAGGAGGAAGGAGGAGATGGAGGAGAGGCATCTCTTCTCCCTGCAGCCAGCTCAAGGACACACTCACCAAACACTGTTCGAGCTGGGACACTCTCCCTGTTGAGCCAGAAGGAAACCTGGGACAAAATGACTGTCATGATGCAGGGCAAGTAAGTCTGGATCACAAAGTATCCGATCTTGCGCTTGAGATGGAAGTAAGTGGTCATCACAATGTAGGTTCCTGGAAAGAAAAAGGCACAATACAATACAATACAATACAATACAATACAATAGTGACCTTGTGGACAATCCAGGCAGCAATGTGTTAGTTCAGCTGCCATCCTTATAAATGTCCAGGAAAACTGCTCACTGGAGTGACCAACTGCAGTTAACAATTGGGGTGCACCTACATCTATATCTTCACAATTTAAAAATCTGCCTTTCACATACTACATCTGTAATTGTTTTATAAAAATGGTCTTTTGGTCTCACGTGATGCCATCCATCTAGGGAAATAGCTGGCAATCCCCTTCGCAGGCTCTTCTACACTCTCCTTTCATGAAACTGGATGGAGTCGTCAAGTCCACTCAGTGAATTGGTTCACATACTTAAACTACTTGAATTATTGCTTTAAAACCATGAAGGCGAACCTATGGCACGCAGAGCCCTCTCTGTGGGCACACGTGCCATCACCAGCTGGTCTTCGGGTTTCCGGTGCTCTGGCACATGCATTCCTGTTTGGGCACTCGGTGCCGAAAAGGTTCGCCATCACTGCCCTAAGAGACTGGTACAAATTTCCTTGCCTGGTTCTGCCTTCTTCTGACAGTGATGGGAGCACATAACCCCTGAGCTTAGACATACAGGAGGAAAGGGTTTTTTTTCTTCCTTCTTGCCACAAGAAGGACCATGTGTTACAAATATAATCCCTATGGAAATCAAACATGCTTTTCATGGGATCATCCAATTCTCCAAAACTATCGCCCTCATTTAACCCTCTATAAAAGCGATCTCTATTCCTGCAGTCTGCATCACCTCTGGTGTCTTCAGCCACCCCGATTACCTGTGCTAGACTCAATGGAGTCTCTGCCTACATTATGGCCAAGGAGGTCATATTGATTGAGGCGGGAGCCACCTTCAGCCACCTCCACTTTTCCCAGAGTCCAAGTGTAGATGACTTCTGTCGTGGTGTAGGCATCTAGGATGGAAAAATTTCAGAACAGATGAAAGATACACCCAGAAGGCCTTTGCCCAGTTTTGGTTGGTTGGGCTAGTGGCAACCTCATCCAGAGGGGGTTGCATTAAAGAAGAGGTTTCGGCTTGCTGTAGTTCATTCTAGCTGTGGCGCTACTTGATGATCACCTACAAACCTTTTGATTGGGAGCCTCCCTGCGTTGGTTATAAGAGGGGTGTATAGATGTTTTAAATAAATAAGTAACTTTCAACTGCTGCAAAAGGCAGTGGCTTGTATATTTTATAAATAAATATAGTACTTATGTCCCATTATTGCCATTGGAACACAAATGCTGGATATGAGAGGCTGTGGCTTGTGACCTACAGCTCAGGGTTTCTGTGAGATTGCCTTCCCCATAGTGACTCTGAGCAAACTAAAGGTGAACCCCCAAAGCTGCTTTTTCCAAAAGGTAACAGGACTTTCTTGGGGTTTTCTTGGAAAATGTTAGGATATTAAATTTAGTAACTGAATGAGAAAGTGTACAATGGCCAGAACACACAGTGTAGCTGATTGGTTGGAGAGTGCTGGCTCCTGCATGAGGCAATCTGCACTGTGATTGGTTGCTGTGGGTGTATACTGTCTCATCATTTACCTCATGATGTTCCTGATTCTCTTGTCTGCTGTGAATATAAATGTAAAATATATTTATTTATGTAAAACTACAAGTTTGTGTCAGCCTCTCCAACTTCATGTGGTCAGCTGCTTCTGCTCAATTCCCTGACAGAAAACATTTTGCCTCTCATCCAAGAAGCTTCCCCCGCTCTTAGATCGGAAGAAGTGGCAGGCCAGTTTCCAGCTCCATCAGTAGATGCAGACTGTGATGTCACCACAACCTATGCGAGTTTAAGCAGGCAAAAAACTTCAAGCTAAAGAACAATGATGAAGTACTTACAGCTCCCAAACTTCAGTGGGCAGGCATGTACATCCATGGGGAAATCCTCCAAGTGCATGGGGCATTCTGCGTGAATGGTCAATCTGCAAAGGAGAGAGTCCACTGTCAAGCGGGAGGCTCCCGGGGCTTAGCTCTGAGACTTATGGCAAGCCCTTCCATCGATTTCTTTCTCAGCTATCACAGTTTGTCTTTCCACCAGAGACGGTGTTGACTCATAAAATGTATGCTTTTAAAATTGCCTCGATAGCCCTATACTGCTATTTCACTAAGATGCACCGCACTGTGGGATGGAGTGTGCAAAAGTCCATTGTTACATTCAGCAAGTGGTGTTGAGAGGGTAGCTCCATTGTAAGCAGCGCTTAATCCAGTCCCTCTATCTTGGTGGCCAATCTGAGGTTGCCTCCTGCTGCTTCCAGAGTCACAGCAATGGTGCGGGTAAAGCAGCTGGTCTCCCCTCCATCAAGTCCAAAGGGGTTCCTGGCAGGGCAGCCCATGCCACAACCCAAAGGATGCCCAACCCCAGAGGCCCCAACTCACCTCATGGTGTAGAGGAGAGTGCCATTATCCACCAGCCGAAGCAATTTGTTTGGTGTGGTCATGTTGTGGGCCACCGATTTCTTTCCATTGTGGAAAAAGGTGTCTGGGGTCCAGATCTTACTGGCTAGCAAATTATTCAAGGGCAAAATCTTCATTGGACCATCAAATTTCAACCGCTCATCTCTCCAGGATTGCCGGAAGAAGACATCAATGGTGTACTCCTGCCGGTGAAGAACGGAGCTGAAGACGAGGCTGCCTGAGGAACAGGCCCTTCCCTGGCATTGCTCACAATGAAGAAGAATCCTGGACCCAACAGATTTCACAAGGTGAAACCATGGCACGCACCTCTAGGGCCTCTGTTCCATGCCTGCCTTGGTCTTGGCTGTTCCCACCAGAATTAGCACCTCAGAGCCCCACAGAGTGAAGAACCCAAAGAGGCCTTTTGTGCCGCCACCCCAGCATCATACAGTGCGGTCCACTTGTCCTGCCCCCTTGAGACTGCTCACGGTCCTGCCTTCCTGCCCCCGCCCCCAGTCACTTCTGCCCTGTCAGCTTTGCTGCAGGCAGCTTCTGCCTCTGTAACTGTCTTGCTGTCTCAGCGATGCCCTAACTTGACTGATTTGCCCTGTGGCCGGACATGGGGTGGCTAAAGGAATCCAAGGTCACTCAGGGTCGCCCTAGTTATGCTCTTGTCTCTAAGAAGCAGCTCTAGTGCAGAGAAGGCTGCGGGTGCTGACTTTTCAAACCTCCTTGGGAAGAAAATTGACTGGCAGGAGCAGTAAAACGGTGAGAGCCCTCAGGAGATGCCTAGTTGCTGGGTTCCTCTCAGAGCACGGAAGGGTCTGTGTGGGATTTTGCCCTAAGTGTGGAGGCAGCTGGAAGAAGAGATTGCAGGAGCCTGACAGAACATCAGCTGCTCTTTCCAGAAGCCAGTTTACAGGGGAGGGGGCCATCATCAAGCCTCCTCCTCCCAAACCCTCACTTTAGGCTGGGCAGCGGGGCTATGTAGACTCAGGAGGATGGGCTGTTCTCTGGGTGTTTCCAAGCCCCCTCCCCATCATCATAAGGAGAGAATGCCCAGCAACAAGTGCAGAAAAACAGACCCCCCCCTTCCAGCAGTTGCCATGGCAACAATCATGTGGCAAGGAGCGCTAATGATAATGGATGCAGAGCGCTGCCAGCTATAGCAGCGGTTGCTCCCCACTTCCCCCAGAAAAGCTTAGCTAGCCCCCAGGGTCCTTGGCCCAGAACTCTGTGGAAGGGAAAGGCTGTTCCCTCTCCAGCCAGCTTCTGCCCCTGCCTGGTCCCCTGAGGGAGGGGAGGACAAAGGGGCCGCCAAAAGAAGGTCGATGGTTGAGATGCGCTGGCTGAGGATTTGTGCAGAAGTGAAGCAACCATTTGCATTCGGTTTTACCCGTCTTCTGCTGAGTAAATTTTGTAAGATCACGTAGCAGTAGAAAATGCAATTCATTTTCAACTCTTTTGATTTCTCCTTTCTTCACAGTTCATTATACATGCTCACTTAATCAAATATGCTTAACTTTATAGTAATGACAAGGTACTCCCTGAAGGTGGAATGATTGAATATATTAAGGTTCTTGGCTTATTGTGCAACAATAAGGCAGAGAGAGGGAGGGAAGGAGAGAGAGGGAGGGAGGGAGAGGGAGAGCAGTCCAAAATGAAACATTCACTTTCTTTGCAAGGGAGGCAGTTGTCCAGATTTTGGAGCTTACTGATGGGGTGTGAAAGTGAGTTTCAAGTGAAAGTTTTAAGCCAAGGTAACCCTAAATCTACCCAGCATCTCGTCCCCTGCATCATTCCATTGAGCCAGCTGCCTCTCATCCTCGATCCCTCACCAGGATGGTTTGCAGTGCCTGATTGACAGACCTGGGGTAACTGGATGCTTTAGTACCCTCGTTACCACCAGATCCCAGCAAATAAGTGCCGATGAGCCAGTGGTCTCAGTCAAGAGCTTCTCCTTGGGACAGAGGAAGTCAGACTTGAAACCCAAACAAACCAGAGAATTCCTGTCTGCCAGCAGGCTCCATCTGTATTAGCTGGAGAATCCCAGGAAGAATCCCCACCATAGTTCCCCATAGAGGGCATGGAAAATTAGTCCTGTTTTCTTCACATGAATGGGATTTTATTTCCTAGCTGTATTTTTTTATAGTGGAGATCTCAGCTATCTCATTCCTATTTCCACTCAAGGGCTATCCAGTTCCCTCCCTTCCCTTCCTTTCTCTTCCCTTCCCTTCTCTTCCCCACTAGAGTTTGCAGCCCCACAGACCTCTTTGCTGTCAACAAAAGATTTCACTTCCAGGGGCAACCTTTGCCAACCTGCTCTTCTGGGTCAGAAGTTGAATTGCTAGTCTAGCTCCAGGGACTTGGAGGATTCTTTCATTGGCCATGGGAAGCCATTCCCTCAGGTCCTATCAAGCCCATCAACACCTACCCAGTACCCATCCTTCAGAACAGTCCTCAGAACCTGCTGGGCTCCTGCTGGGAATCACCTCGCTATTGCTCCCCAGCCCTCCCTCTAAAATCCAACTGCAGGAAACGCCATAATACCAAAATATCTTTAAGGCAATGCTACTCTGCCAACTGAGAGCATCCTTTTCCCTCAGGAAGTTTGGATGTAACAAAGCATCACCTACCATGTCAGTGTCTGAGACAGGGCCAAAACTTGTCACATAGATATTGGTTTTGACTTCAGTTACTGTATCTGAAATAATATAAAACATGATAGCTATTGAAAATAAGTTGCATTTACAGAGCAAACATATCTCGATATAAAATTAGCATCTTGGTTTTTGTTTGAAATGTCCAGGCTTTGTGGGGGATCCTTTGATGTCTAAAATAACCCCATGATTTGAAAGTAAAACGGAGATAGAATTTAATTCAAACAGAAAATTGCATTTTTATGTTTGTTAATTTTATAGGATTTCTATGTATACACACATGATGTGACCCATGGCTCTCCTGTCATGCCATCAGCGTTCAGCCAAGAATAATGTTTTCAAATTCCATTAAATGGCACAGGCTACATATTGCTTAAAGCAGATGCTTCACATGGGGCTGCTGCTGAAGACTGTTTTGGAAACTTGATTAATTCAATATTTGAGCCAGGCAACGGGACAGGCTGCACTAACAAGATCAGGGGCCTGCAGACCTGGACGGGGACTTTCCACCCACCCACCCCCCAAGTCAGGCCAGGGAGCTATTCATTAATGCCTCCTCATTCAAGCCAAGGGCTCTTCTTCAGGTTTTTGCCCTCCAATCACCTAACCTTGCTACAAGAAAGAAGAGTCATTCCCTTGGAAAGAGGCCAATCACCTTTTCAGTCAAGTATCCCCCTCGACCTGCAGCATCCGAAGGTTTGGCAACTACTTGCATTCTGACAATATATCCAAGCAGCCATAAAAGACTTGTTATGTCTGGTGAGACTAAAATATATAGTGAAATGGGCAGCTTAAGTCTTGGTGTCTTTTTTCTCCCATTCCTTTTGAATCCAAGTCATCCCATCAGACCTCCTGAAGAGGTACCTTCCCTACTTTGTGCCACTTTCATGGAGAAATTTTTGGCAAAAAGAACTTACTTTCACCAAGTCCAGTCTTTCTAGCTATTCCCCCACCCTTGAAAGCACCACACTTTTTAATTCCAAGCACATATTTTGGCTGCCTTTTGGGCTTTTGAGAGATTCCTAGACAGATAACCTAGACAGGCAGAGATGTACTTACTCATTTTATTTGCCTCATTATTATGTTTGTAGTCTCTGCCTCTGTGTCACACAGAGCCCGTCTAGCCCATACTCTTATGATGACTTCACGCAGGCCTCCTGTTTCTTGCTTGGGGCCATGGAAAGCAAACTCCACTGATTCAACTTTGAGTCCGGTACAAACTAGTTCAAGATCAATTTATTTGGCCTCACCAGTTTGCCAGTCCTCTTGCTGGCTATCTCGCCAAGACAGCCAAGGACTCTAGCTTATTCTGCAGCAGAGTAGGCAGCTCAGGCGATGCCCCTTGTCCCCAGCTTCTGCTTTGCTCCAATTCTGCTCTGCCATTCTTCTTTTGCAGCCCTTCCACAATGGGTGGGTGGAACCTAAAGGACTTCTTACCTAGCAGAGGAGTTTCTCCAAAAGGCAAGGGAGGGAGGATGAGTAGGAAGGGGTCTGAGCACATGCCAAGCTGCCCTCTGTAGTCCTGACAAAACCTGGGAGGAGTGTCCTCCTTCTCCTGCACCCCTACTTCCTTTCTAGCATACGGCCTACAACTTCCAGTCAAGTAACTACACTTTCTTTATTTTAGCAACAGCCAAGTGAGCTGCACCATTCCCCAGATAGAAGGTACCCAAAGTTACAGTTCTTCCCTAGATTCTCTCTGGGACAGAAAGGAATGGAGGTTTGCACAAAGGGGTGTTGACAAAGATGTGGAGTGAGACTGGGAGCTTGAAATATGGAGAGTGGACTAGTGAATACTCTTGCTCAAAGATGCCAAGCCCCTCCTCACTGCATAGGCAAAGGTTTAGAAAGCTGGATGTGCCTTAGAAGGTGAGCAAGGCCTGCCAATCAATGTGCTCCCCCTTCGCCCCACATAAGCCTTTTCCCACATTGTGAGGGTAGGCCAACTTTGTCCATTAATTCTCAGGATTTCTCTCAAGTGAGCAGTTATGTTGCCATGACAGCATCCTCAGGCCACAATTGAGGAAGCCAGACAGACCCATGTGTTCTTCTGGAGGCAGGAAAATAGTAATCCCCTGAGTGGGATGTGTGTATGTGTGTGTGTGTATCTGAGCTCAATTAGTGGCAATGCAGAAAAGGGGAACAAGCCTTGGTCATCCTTGGACGTGATGCCCAGGGTAAGAAAGGAACAGAAAACCCAGACTTCTCTTCCTGGGAGATGGGGGAACACTCTCAGAGAGGAGAAAGGGAGGGGCTATGTTAAATATACCATACAACTATGGAGTCATGCATGCCTTGAGCAGCACTAGGTGCCCAACCCATCCATGAGGGAAGTTTAAGTCATCCTTCATTGCACTGGCATTAAAACAATGTCATGAAAACAATGACATTTTCAGCATGAAAACAATGTTTTCCCCTTACTCTGCCACATCCAAGGGCAAACTCAAGTTACATAAACTCTCTCAGGCTTTGTCACCTTGGAGGAAAGTCAAGCTCCATTGGCAGCTGGGAACAAATGCAACCGAGGCAGGAGCAGGATCAGCACTGAGAAGAGCACCTGATCTTCTGGTGGAGTGTTGGGGAAAAGCCCACATTTTTGGCCATGTTAATCCTTGTCTTTGTAGAGTCACACCAGCTTGATAGTTTCCTCTTGAATGAGAATAGTGCTTAGTGGTGGCCAAGAGGCTAGCTGCATAACTAATAACATGCGCCGGCTTTACCGTCCCTTCCAGTGTTAGACTGCACTGTGATAACACATATTTTACAGCTTGCTGCTATTTAGACAATGGCTCATGCTTTACAAGAGATAACTAACCAGTTAAGAAGACCTTGTGCTTCCTTGCACTACCACCATTCCACTGAATATTGGACAGACTCACTGTAAAATACCAGCTGTGGCTTATAGAGCCCAAATCAATGCAGAAAAAGGTTTCTGGAAAGGCAGATTCTCTAAAATTAAGCCTGCTTAATTTTAAGATCCAGAGAACTCGCAGCCCTGCTTCAGTTGGAAAGAAAGAAGGATAATGTTCTATATTTCAGAAATAGATTAAGAACATAAAAGAGATGAAGAGCATACATCCCAGCGACTACTGGGTGAATGTAAATCCCTATCAATTCAAAATTAAGCACAAACCAATTTTGTGTCAAGATGACTTGGAGAATCAAAGCTTGGCAGTGATTTTGCTGGTCCTGCCAGTGACTTGGGTTACACCTTGTAGACAAGAAAGAGCAGGTGAGATAACCACAGTGACCCCTGAGCTCTCCAAGCTTCACAGACCATCAAGAAGGGAGATGCCTTGTTCCCAGTTCTTCTCGCTCACACTCAGAGGCTGCCAGAACACCTGCCCAGATAAGTGCAGATGCGACTTGAGGAAGTAGAGAATGCCCCACATGGCCAGCACTTTACCCAGAGGCAGTGTTGCTTAAGGCTTCAGCACCTCTTCTCCCCCCAGGCAGGACCAGCTGCTCAGGAGCACAGAACAAAGAGTCACCAAGAGTCATATCTAAATTCAAATAACAGAAACATCTCATGTACAAAGAGTGCAAAGCAGCTTGAAATAGTTCTTTACTTTATGGATGTCAAGAAACCACAGGAAACACAGGTGAAATGGGTTTACCTCCAAGACCAGGTCTCAGTCGGTTATCATAGCCATCTAACAAACGATCCAGGATGCGTGTGAAGATGGTTATGTTGTCTTTGCTGTCGTCATCAATGATATCAGGACCGTGTTTTTGGGCTAGTCTGTCATGACAACGGAAACAGGAAAAAAATCAAGACACATCTTCATTTCTCACATCTTATCTCTTTAAAGGAGTCAGACATATCAGGACAAATCCCCATCCAACAGATTTGAGAAGGAGTTGGGTGATGATTGACTGTCCCAGACCTTCTCTAAATGGATTTCAGGTAAGTCCCAAAGGCCTGCTGGCATTATCTATCCATACTTCCACTCCTGCATAAATTGACAAAGGCAGTTTACTGTAGACAACATCATTAATAATATGGTAAAATCTAGGCTAGATGAAGCTTCAGTACGATGCAATCAGCTGCACCCAAAGAGTGCTTGTTAATGGTGCCACTTCAGCTGGATGGGGCTGCTCAGGTGAAGTGCAGCAAGGCTCTGTCCTGGGCCCTATGCTGTTCAACCTTTCTATTAATGATCTGGATGAATGGATTGAGAGGAGGATTATCAAATTTATAGATGATTTAAAACTCGGGGGGGGGGGCAGCTAACAGTTTAGGGAGAAAAATACATTTCAAAGAGATCTATATATATTTTACACTGGGACCTCCCTCCCAAACAAAACAAATTAACAAAACAGAAAAACACCCAACCCAGAATGAAATTTAGCAGTAGAAATATCACGTCCTGACTTGTGTATATGTGTCTGAATGTGAACACGTATACATTCGTGCATACAATTAGGAATGGGGAGATCTGGTTTAGAACATGGTCGTTTTTCTTGATGTGTCTTTTAAATTTTCCAATTTGTTAGTCTATTGTTTCTTGTTTTTCATTTTTTTTCCCTTTTCCTTTTTATGTTTTTTGTATTTATCCCCTTACTGTTTCTCCCTCTTTTCTCTTTTGTATCCCTCTTTTTACTAATGTAAATAATAATAAATATTTTTTTTTAAAAGAACATGCAAAAAAAATGTGGCTGTTCTAGTAGGTCACAAGGTGAATGTGCACCAACTGTGTGACAGCTGTTAAAAAGGCAGGTGCTATTTTGGCCTGTCCTAACTGCATATAAGGAGTAATCGTCCAGCTTCACTCTGCTTTGATTAAACTCCAGTTTTCATACTCTGCTTAGTATTAGGTACTGCAGTCTAAAAGCGATATTGACAAATAGGTGCAAATTGGGAGGGCTGCTACCATGATTCTGCAACGACTGGAAATCAAATCCTATGAAGACTGGTTAATGGAAAATTTAGCTTGAGAAAGGGACATCTAATGTTACAGTATAAAGCGAAAGGTTTCCCCTGTTCAGCTTTAGGGGCTGGTGCTCATCTCCATTTCTTAGCCAAGAGAGCCAGTGTTGTCCAAAGATGTTTCTGTGGTCATGTGGCCAGAATGACTATAGCCGAGGCACATGGAATGCAGTTACTTTCCCACCAAAGTGGTACCTATTGATCTACTTGCATTTGCATGCTTCCAAACTGCTAGGTGAGCAGGAATGGGAGTTCACCCTGTTGTGCCGCACTCATTTCTCAAACTTGGATTCTCAACTTTCCAGCTGACAAGCTCTGCGTCTTTAACTGCTGGGCCATTGTGCACATTGTGAAGCGATGAAGGTTGTGGTATACAGAAGACAATGAATGTTGTCTGTTGCCCTAGAGGGCTAAACTTGAAACTGTGAGTGGAACCTTCTAAGAAGTAGGCTTTATGTTAATAATAATTTCCTGATATTAAGAGCTGATACAAGCGAAAGAGGTTACTGCAGGCAGTGGTATGTTCCCTCCCATGAGAGGTCTTCAAAGAGAGAAAGCAGAGAGCCATCAGTATATTTTAGCAGAATGCTGAAGGGTTGGACCAGATGATTTCTAAGTTTCTCCCCTACTGTGTCTATGATGAGAAACTGTATTTGTGGTGTTGCTGGAGGAGAGCAACTTTGGGAATTATATATGCTAGATGAATATGAGATGATTGATGAGTTGCTACCTTCAAGGTTGTCTTAACAAGAAATAAACTCCCCAAGAAGATTAGACCTAAGTTTGATTAAGGTAGACTTTGTTAATAGATTTTCTCTCCATCCTTTTGATACCCTGTAACTCAGGAAGGAGCCGGCCTAAGTTTCTTTCTAACGTTCTCTTTTTTCCTGGGACTAAAGAAAGACTTCTTGTTGTTTTTGTTAGAGAGCTTTTGAATATTTTCCTCAAGAAAATCCCTGTGGCACTCCACTGATGCACCGCTCAGCGAACAAGATGGCCATTGCCAAGGAGCCTGAGACAAGGTCTCCCCTTTTCCATTACCTTCACATGGCCCCTCCCCTGCCCCCTATACCACGGGCCACACATGCCCTGTGAGGAAGAACAGACAGTTCTGTGGAGGAGCAAAACCCCACTTTACCTGGCACAGGCTTATTATTCATGCTGCCTTCTGGGTGTGGAGTTGGGCAAATCATTTCTATGTTTTGTTCTGAAATAAGATTTCTTTAATCAGTCCTCATTTAGTGATCATAATTGGGACTAGCAACTCAGCTATTAAGTGAAGCAGTTGCTAAGTGAAACTACAACTATGCTTACCACATGACTTCAGTTTTTCTTTGCTTTACAGACCTGCAAAGATTGTAAAGGTGAGGACTGGTTGCAATTTTATTTTTCATTGCTATTGTAACTACAAATGGTCACTAAATGAGACAGACTTTAAATGAGAACTATCATATCCATGGTAGTAATGTGATGCTCACATGTCCAAATTCTCCTTGTGGGTTAGGGTTAGGCAAAGCAAATAGACACTAACATTCACAGCCACAAAATGCACAAGGTGGAAATGCCCCTCCCTAATGCCATTGTAAGCTGCCCAGAGTCTTTTTGGGTAGGGAGCATGTGAAATGAATGAATGAGGAAGAAAGAAAAAGAAAGAAAGAAAATAAAGGAAAGAAAGAAAGAAAGAAAGAAGAAAGAAAGAAAGAAAGGAAGGAAGGAAGGAAGGAAGGAAGAAAGAAAGAAAGAAAGAAAGAAAGAAAGAAAGAAAGAAAGAAAGAAAGAAAGAAAGAAAGAAAGAAAGAAACACCAGAATGACATGGGAGGGAGGGAGAAGTTAAATGCTGAAACCTGTGAGTTACAGCCAAGATTATCTTCATGGACAAATGGAAGAAGGAAGGGCAAATGATAAACCCTGGGATTCCCTTTCTTCTCAAGCAACCCTCATCTGCATTCAGAATGGGAAGAGCCCAAGGATCCATAGATTCGTCACTCTCCTGGTCAGGGCAGGAATCCAGATTAAAGTCTCCCCAGCCTCTGCCTGAAGGTGTCCAGCCAAAAGGAGTCATCCCCCCCACCTGGCTGGCCCCTCTGCCCTTGTGGCTGGCTGTGAAAAAGACAAGAGGCTGGGTTGATGGTGGCTTCCCCACCCCAGGCGCTCCACTCAGTTTAGCTCTGCCTGATGGGCAGCATGGCAAATGATGAATGGAGGCCCAAGAAAACTCCCAGCAGAGCTGTCCTATTTTTTTGGTCTCTGAGAAACTCCAGGGCCTGACCCAGCAGTAAATTCAGCCTGCAACAGAGTGCTGAATCACCCCTTCTCTAGCGCAGGAAGGGTAAAAACTGAGTAGAGCAATTTGTCAGCCAGCCTCCAAATAAGCAAATCAGTCCTGTGGGGCCAGAATATGGGTCCAAATGGAGGCTGATGCTTCCCTCCCAAAAATTATGGCTGGGTCAGAAGGAATGATTCAGCTGCCCCGGTGGGACAAGAGACCCCAGTTCTGCCACCTTACCCTTCTGCAGGCAGGGCGTAGACTAGGAGCAGAATTCCAAGGCTAGTGGTGCAGAAGGGGGTCCTTGCCCAGAGGATCCTGAAGGCCATCCCTTTATAGTGCAGCCGTGGTAGCCAGCAGTTTTCCACACCTGCCAAAGAGGAAAAGGGGAGAGTCACCAAGGCCAGAAAGATGCTGAGGATGGGAGGACAGAAGGCACATGGGCAAAGGCCAGCTGGAGCCTCTCTGGAGTCTTGGTCTAAAGGACTGAAAGCAGGAATCATGGGGGCTGATGCACAAAGCCAGGTCCAGCTAGCCACTCTCGATCCCCTATGATGGTCCTTGTGGCCATCGGTTCCTAAATAATGTTGAGTTTGGATTGCTACTTCTAGACAGCCCAGGAAAATAATAGCCCCAATCTGTCATGCTGTTCTCCATCTTTGGCAATGGTCAATGTACTTTGCAGAGTTGAGAAGGAAGGAAGGAAGGAAGGAAGGAA
>JANHFM010009364.1:27345-38099 GCA_032468115.1 Grayia smithii
GATATTATAGGAAAGAAAGAAGGGAACAAAAGTACTAAGATAAATATATATACTGAATTGTCTTGTTTTTTCCTAATCTTAATTACAGTTATATTATCATAAACATGTTAGAGTGTTTCTAAGTTAAATATGAAAGGAGTTGAGATAAACTCCTAGTCGTGTTTTTGATGTATTCTTTATTTTTCTTAATTGCTTTCTATCTTTCATTCTTCTTTCTTTTTTCTCTTCTCCTTCTTAACTTTGTATTCTTTAACTCTTTTCTTTTTTCTTTTATGTATTTACTTTTGTTCTTTTTTAAATGTTGTAAATAACAATAAAGATTATTTTCATTAAAAAAAAGAATATCTTTTTAACAGCATAGCATAGCATAGGATAGCATGGCATGGCATGGCATGGCATAGCAGCGCATAGCAGAAAAGAATTTCAGGCTTATATACTGCCCCATAGTGCTGTATAGCATTTTCTGGGCAGCTTACAATATAAGCATTATTTGCATATTGCCACACACAGTCTGGGTCCTTATTTTACTGACCTTGGTAGGTTGGAAGGCTGAGTCAACCATGAGCCCTGTCAGGATCAAACTCTGGGCTACAATACTGCTCTTTAACCACTGTGCCACCAGGACTTGTGGTGCAAGTTGTTGCTTGCTATACATGACATCATTTATTTTCCAGGTCTAGCCTTCTTTTCAAAACACCAAGAACCATCCAGATTCAAAAACAAATGTACCCCATTTTTATATTAAATTATTGAACCTCAAAAGAACAGTAGCATATTCTATGCTCAGATTATTCTTCTTACCAGAGCAAAAAGAATCCTCTGTGTCAAATGAAGTAGTCTATCTTTCTCCTTATTAGGCAAACACTAGTTAAGGCCTATAAGAACTGTGACCCAGTCAGGGGCCCCATGCTGTTTTAAAGCAAAGCTGATCACTTCCCGGTCTTTAGCAAAAAATTAATGCGAGCCTTGCAGCATTAAGACGCATGTGGTACTTACTGTCTGTTAGTGAACCACACTAGTCTAATAAAAAACAAGTTTCAGTGATTTGCAGAAAAGAAAATACCAGGCATATGTAGTCCAAAATGATGACTGAGCTTATATTCAAGTCAGTAGGCACAGGACTGCAAACGTATTAAACTAAGGCCTCGTACAAGGGGTAGACTAGGTACGTAAAATCTGAACAATACAGCTTTGGTTCTTTGAAAGGAGCTCTGCCACTTACTCATGCATTTCTCTAATTTAGTAGTATGTTCACTCAGCTTTCTTCTTAACTGGAAATTAGGTGAGCAAATCACAAACTCTTGTAAGAAGGAAGCTACCGTAATAACAGTATTCTCTTTCTCATTAAGTTTGTTTTTGTATTCATAAGACAAAATTAGGTGCCTCTTCAGAGAATGGAAGCACAATGTAATTTGGACCAGCATGTAATGGCTTCCAAAGTTGCTGGCTCAGAAAGCAAGGAAGAGCCAGTTTCAGGGACTTTCAGAGTGGAGTGCAGAGGAACATTGCAAAGACACAGGGGACTTCATACCCAAAGTGAATGGTAAGAGGAGGAGGAGAGGCTAGAACCTCGGAAGGGCTTTTGGAGGGGTGTCCAGGTGAATCCTGGCTAAAGAGAAGACAGAAGTGACGCAGCTGCAGTCAGTTAGTGAGAATGAGGAAGAACTGCTGAGGGCTGAATGTACCAAGATTCAAAGGAGGTTGGTGAGGCTACTCACAAGGAGGCAGTCTCACCCCTCCTAATAAGCTGCACTGGCTGCAGCTACTTAGCCCAGTGTGTGGGGTTAAACAATGCTGGAGACACCTGCCCATTTCCTGCTGTATGTATTCAGAGAATATCAGAGACTTCTCTGACTATGGGGTGCCTGCTTTCATGATTCTGCACCTATGTCTTGCTCCTGACCTTATGACTGGACCTTGGATTTTGCACTTGGATTCTGTATTTGGACCTTGACCTTTGTTATTGTGCTTGGACTTTGGGCTCTGCCTGGACTTCGGACTTGGTGTGTGGATTTGCAGACTTATATTTGTATTTGCCTTTAACTTTGTGTCTTAGTTGTGCAAACTTGAATTTATTGGGACTATGTTTCTTGAGAGTCAGATCTGGGGAAACTTTAGAGGCTTGCAGTGTATCAATAAAGTATTTACAGCTCCTAGGTGTATGCGTGTGTGGACTGGGACATGGAGCTACAATAGGATGGATAGTTAAACAAGGTAATGGTTACGTTACATATTTGGATAGGATCAGGATTTTCTGTATTTTCCAAGTTCTGAGGGGCTAAACAATGTTACATTTATTTAATACCAATTCAGAATACTGGTGGTTAAGACAGTTATCAGCACCTGTGCTTATAGGTTGTCCCACAAAACTTCTAAAGGGGGTTACGATCTACATTTTGATAGAGATTCAAACTTTTTTGCTTTAAGATTATTGGTGGACATGGCACTGTTTTAAAGGATGTATTATACTGCTAGATGAAAAAAAGATGAATATTCGCTTTGAATTATCTCTCATGTATGTTAGCTATGTATGAATATTTTATTTTTTTTAATAAAAATAATTTTAACAGAATTTTAATAATCTGACAGAATCTGAAGCCACCATTTGAAAATCAGTTTTCAAAAGAAATAATTTAAAAAAAATAGCAGCAGCCAATAGCAGTTGTAAAGTTACATATGATTCATGGAGCAAATATATTTTCATGTATTACTGAATTTCAGATTTCTTCTGAGAATTCCTTGTGCCTCAAGATATAGTTCCCCCTTGCCCTACACTGGCACAAGGTCTGTACCATTCCTCCGAAGCCATAAAATAGTTGTCCATGAGACTCTGATCTCACTGTATAAATTAAATTCAAAGATGAACACCTAAGGATATGTAATAACATGAGCCCAGAAGAACCTGTTTTCGGACAATAAATCAAATGCATTTAAGCAGGCATGAAACTACCTTGGGCTTTTAGAACATGCTGGTGGAAAGTGTGCTCATATATACAGTTGAGTAAATATTACTTCATCTTGTTTATGTGTACTAAAAAATCAGGTCAGTTGTAATCATTCTTAAACCACCTCTGAATAAATGTATCTATTAACCCTTTGCGATAGTCCCAAAAAAAGTACAACAATGAATACTAGGTTATGTATTGTAAAGTTACGTTATGACATTCTTGCAAGTATTTTTCCCCTCATTTCTTTCTACTTTCTGGGAAATTAGAGAGGAGCCCTTCTGAAATTCTTCTTGCTCTCCCTCTGTTTCTGTGGATTGAGGTTCCTTTGGAATGATGGTTGCTCAGTCTGTAGGTCTTTCTCAATACTCCCAGTCATTTCTACATACCATTGTAGTGTCAAACAGATGGGTCAAGTGAAACCACGATTTCTTTTAATATTTAAAAATACATGATGGTTCTTCATTCTAAAATTATTTTATATTGTAAGGTAAAGTTAAAGGTTCTCCTGCACATGCGTGCTAGTCGTTTCCGGCTCTAGGGGCGGTGCTCATCTCCGATTCTAAGATGAAGAACAAGCACTATCCGAAGACATCTCCGTGGTCATGTGGCTGGCATGCCTCAATGCCAAGCAAGCATGGAGCGCTGTTACCTTCCCACCAAAGTGTTCCCTATTTTTCTACTTGATTTTTTACATGCTTTCGAACTGCTAGGTTAGCAGAAGCTGGGACAAGTAATGGTAGCTTTCTCTGTTACATGGCACTAGGGATTCGAACCACTGAACTGCCAACCTTCTGATCAACAAGCTCAGGGTCTTAGCCACTCAGCCACTATATCCCCCTATTTTACATTATATTATTTTATATATTCATAAAACTAAAGAACTCAATGCCTTGTTCAATACAGGAATCCAAATTAAAACATCCATAACAGATGAGCCTCCAGTTCCTACTCAAACAGATATAGTAAAGAAGAACTTAACGCCTCTTTGGGAATTAGTTTCACTAATGAACTGCTCTTCAATTGGAATCTATCTTCCATTATTCAGTGAGCAGCTTTCTAGATGTCAGTGAACAAACACTGACATCCTTCCATGCTATTATAGCCTCCTCTCAATCTTCTCTTTCATGGATTTCCTAGTGAAATACAGTCACAATTTTCTAATGTTCTAGCCTCAGCAGGTTATTCTTACCCTATAAAAGTTCTAGCTTTTATAATTAGGTCTTCATTTCTAGGCCTTATTGTCACTGCCATTGTCTGATCCTGTTTGTTTCAATCCTTCTTAAAGTGTGAACTCCAGAACTAGAAACAATATTCAAAGCATGATCAGGGCAGCACTGAATAAGAAGGAACAACTGCTTTCCATAGTTTAAACAATTAAACATATAGTCAAGGCTATGGTTTTCCCAGTTGCAATGTATGGCTATGAAAGTTGGACCATAAGAAAGGCTGTGAGTGCAGAAGAATTGAGGCCTTTGAACTATGGTGCTGGAGAAGACTCCTGTGAGTCCCTTGGACTGCAAGGCAAGCAAACCAGTCAGTCCTAGAGGAGATCAACCCTGACTGATCTTTAGAAGGCCAGATCCTGAAGATGAAACTCAAATACTTTGGCCACTTAATGAGAAGGAAGGACTCACTCTAATGCTGGGAATGATTGAGGGCAAAAGAAGAAGGGACGGCAGATAATGAGGTGGCTGGATGGAGTCACTGAAGCAGTAGGTGTCTCTGGTATCTGGTGGATGGTAGAGGACAGCAAGGTCTGGAGGAAAGTTGTCCATGAGGTTGTGATGGGTCAGACACGACTTTGCAACTAACAACAACAACAACAACAACAGAATCTAAAGTATGGATGCCTTCTTAGCAGTTCCAAAAGAGAAGCTTAGTAAACAAAATGTTGTTTTGCCCGCAGGTAATTCTTGCTTGTCCAAAGCGGCAAGATGCATGGCTGAGGTTATCAATATGAGAAACATGGATTAAGCTTCATTTTCAGACATATATGAAGTGAATAATATAAGCATCGAGAGCCCTCTGTCTCTGGCAATTTATATGTACATTCTGATGTTGGGGAAAGGAGGCACAATTCATTGTCTGCAAACCCCAAGAGCTATTAATTCCTCTAGTGGTTTTCATGAAAACAAGAACCACTTTGTAACTCATACATATGTAACTACATTTTGAATAAGCATCTGTCTTCAGGGACATGAAATATATACATGAAATCGATAGGAAACTGAGGCTTCTGTCATAATAAACACAGTTATCCATGAAGGCTATAAATAATGGAGTCTTTCTCCACGTTCATTCTTAAGCTAATTCTCTAACATATGGGAACTGCTGTACACAGCAAAAAGCCTTTCCAGCCATCTCTACAGTTAACTTAGTGTCAGAAAGGCATGTTGTTGTTTTTTTAAGTATCTGGGAGCAATGTTATTTATATTACAGGAGGCAAAGAGGATTTTGTCTGCAATGAGATCTGACTATACCAGGTCAGTGCTCTCCACTGAAGTTGATTTAATTATCAGATGACTTGCAGCTACTGAAAACATCTGGGAATCAGTGTCAGCCACCACTGTGCTCACATGGGTCAGGTAGTCCGGCTTTGTGCTTAGCAATTGGTCCTGCTACAATTCAGCAAGATTCAAGAATGTATCCAGAGCTTTATCCTGAGTGAATCTTGGCCTCAGTCGTCCTGTTTGCAGCATCTTGTTTTAAACTCCCTTGCAGGTCCTTTTGGTGTTATTGTTCATTCTGGATGGTTGTTGGAATGTGAATATATATTAGTTAAGTCTGTTATCTGCTACTCCTGTTTTTTTTTAAATAATTCTGTAAAATCATTTCATGATCTGCTTCACTATGCTAGTACATCAATGGCACTATTTTCTAGGCATGCATACTCAAGCCCAGAAGATCCCAGGAGGACCACAAAGGCATGCATACTCAAGCCCAGAAGATCCCAGGAGGACCACAAAGGCATTCATACGCATGACCGGAAGATCCCAGGAGAACCTCAAAGCAGCCACATTCAGCCTTCAAAGCAGCTGCAGTCGTTTTGTAGTTTCAAGGAGTGGATCTAAAGATGTGCTTTGCTCACTGAGTGGTTTATACAATCCAACTATTTTGTATTGTCAAAGTGCAAAACCACTAAAAAAAATACAGCAAAACAAAAACCAGAGATGGCCAATGACTAAAGCAACAGTAACGAAAATACAAAAAGGAATACCAATTTCATAGCTCCTATTAATGGATTGAAGTCACAATAAGGTGCATCTTAGGTGAACCCCATTATGCAAATGGCAGACCAAATACATTCTCAACTTAATTTCTAATGGTTCATCACATTTTTTATATAATTTACAGTATTTTTAATTTTCAAAGGAAAAGCAAGGCCTTCCAAAAATATTTTTCATTCATAAGTGAAGTATCAGTTCTGATTACTGCCTGCAAGGAGATCTATTTGGATTTCTTGATAGGAGAAAGGAAGGAAAAGATGAGGATTGAGAATGCCAGTATAGTGTACTGCATAAGGTATTTTAACAGAGTCTCAGGCTCAAATACTTACTTTAATATGGTATTTAGTAGGTTATGTAGGACCAATTGCTATGTCTTACTTTAACCTACCTCTGAAGATTGTTATGAAGATAACATGGTCAGGTGAGGATTATGTAACCTTTATGAGGTTCTGGAAATGGGAAATTAGTGTAATAAATACCACCATCTATAAAGTGGTAGCATTATATTACTCAACCCTATAGTAGTGGGGTGTTTGAGTACAATTCAGTAATAGCTGAGTAAACAGTCTAACCAAAGTTGATCAGGTTGCACTAGCACTGATGATGTTATCTAGTTTTGGTAATGGAATGTCTGCAAGAAAACAAGGAAGCTCAGAGAGCAATAAGGATCCCTCAAACTTGGTCAATTTATTTATTAATTAATTTGTATTCTGCCTTTGTAATAATTTTTACAAATAGTGAACATACCCAACACATCTTCCTCCTATTTTTCCCACAACAGCAACCCTGTGAGTTGAGTTGAGCTGAGAGACAGAAGGACTGGCCCAAGGTCAGCTAGCAGATTTCATGGCTCAAGTGGGATTTGAATTCGTGTTCCCCTGCTCTCTAGCTTGGTGCCTTAACCACTGGACCACCCAACTCAAACAAAGTAAATCTGGGCGGCTTGCAAAAATGAAACAAAACAAAACAAACAATAAGCAATGATGGGGGACCTGGCTCACATTCATATACTCTCCTGATGAGAAATTCATCCTGGCTCCAATACTCAGGATACCTACATTTTAAAAGTGTTCCATAGGGCAGCAAAATCATGGCCAGCAGAACACAGTAAAGGTCATATGAACTGTTGTACCTTAATAGCACCAGGATGAGGTCTACCCTATATGGCTAGATGTGTTGGATATTGATCCAAGGATTGGGTTAGGTTAATATATATACAAACTGTTATGTGACTTTAAATATTCTGTAAATAGGTATTCTGTGACTTTATAAGAATGATGATTGGCTATACTGTGCTCAAATAGCTATAAAAGGGGAGCTGGAATCACAGTTAATTTCTTCTGCTTCTGCTACTGATGAATATACTGATAAAGAGAGACTCTTTGTGTTACTGGAGAGAACCGTAAGCTAACTATGTTTTGTGTTGGAGACTGTTTTGAAGATGTGTTATCATTGTTTCGAGAAGAAGAGTTTATTTTTCAACTGAGAGTAAAGACTGTTTATTTTTCTACATCCAGCATTTGAGAGTTTATGTGTGTTTAACTAGCAATGTATCTTTTGCTGTTCGGTCCGTTGCACTGCTCTGCACTACTCTAGAGGGAAATGTTACCCTCAACAGAACTTATGGCATGCGTCAGGGGTGGGTTCTACTTACCTTTGCTACTGGTTCTAAAGGTGCATGTGCTTTGCACGTGGTTGGAGTGTGCAGAGCACGCATTCAGCATGTGCACACGAAATGCGGGCATGCGCTGAACGCATGCTCCTGCGCATGCGCAGAAACTTTTTTTGGCAAAAAAAACCTCAAAAAAAGCTTCCTGCGCATGCTCCGTGCAGAGACCGGTAAGTATGGGCACGCGGGTGGGCCCAGATCCTGGTCACATAGAACCGGTTCGGTGACATCACAGCGTCACCACTACCGGATCATGCAAACCAGCCCAAACCAGGAGCAACCCACCACTGGCATGCGTGCCAGAGGTGGCACACAGAGCCCTCTCTATGGGCATGTGTGCCATCACCAGCTACTCTTCTGGTTTCCAGCAAGCACATGCATGCCAGCCAGCTGGTCTTTGTGGGCGCCAGAGCACCAGAAAATGTCCGGAAAGGGCGTGAAAAATGCCCCCAAAGCAGGCCATTTTGAGTCCATTTTTCGGGCCATTTTGAGTCCATTTTTGGCCATTTTCAGGCTGTTTTTCAAGCCAAAAATGCCCCCAAAATGGCCTGAAAATGGCCTGAAAAATGGCCAAAACCAGCCAAAAAGACAGGCATGCGCATGCTGGCCAGCTAGCCTTCAGGTTTCCAGTGCTCTGGCACATGCACATGCACGTACATACATGTGCATTCTAGTTTGGACACTCGGTGCCGAAAAGGTTCGCCATCATTGATATATACCATAGATTGCGCCTGACAAACCTACAAACACTGACCTCTACTGGCTGGAGTTGTTGCACATTCTAACAAAACAGATTCCAACAGTTTGATGTTGCTTTATCAACATTTCATCAAAGACAATCAGGTTCTGAAATAGATGTAGGTAGAATTAGGTGTTCTGTAACTTGGAAAGTTAATCATAAGTGTATGTGAATCCTAATTCATTTGATTTGATTTAAGAGGTTCAAGACTGGAAGGCAGCATGATTCAATCTGAGTTTGTATTTTGAACTTTGAAGGCAAAGAACGTCTGATTTGAGCTACTACGATAGGGATGTGCCATCCTGCTTCATTTGAGGGGGTCAGAATAGGATGAAAATAACAATAGCACTTAGACTTATATACCACTTCACAGTGCTTTACAGCCCTCTCTAAGCAGCTTACAGAATCACATATTGCCCCCAACAATCTTGGTCATTTTACTGACCTCAGAAGAATGGAAGCCAGAGTCAACCTCGAGTCAGTCACGATCGAAGGAATCGAACTCTTGGCAGTGTGAGCAGAGTTAGCCTGCAATATTGCATTCTAACCTCTGAGCCTCCACAGCTCGCACCATCTTTTACAGCATTTTGATTCTGCTAAGATCTGACCAATTATGTTCAAGGGTTTTACTACAATATACTTTTGTAACAGTGCCCTCACTTTCTGTTAGCTCCACTAGGTGGACTAAACCAGGAGTCAGCAACCTGCGGCTCTGGAGCCACATGTGGCTCTTTCACCCCTCTGCTGCGGCTCCCTGTCACTCAAAATATGTGTCACAGTTGTCAATGTGTGAACACCCACCAGCACATGATTTATTGAGCTTTTCAACCCTCGGTAGGCCAATCATGGATAAATCCAAGAAAAGAAAAGTGTCAGAAGAAAATGGAATATTTAATTCAACTACATATGCTAGTTTTGTGGCTGCTGAAGAAATAGTCAGGCACGGGAAGGGTTTTGTGGCTCCCGGTGTTTTCTTTTCTGTGGGAAACCTGGTCCAAATAGCTCTTTGAGTGTTTAAGGTTGCAGACTCCTGGACTAAACCCTCCTGTCTAGTCCACCTAGTGGAACTAACTGTAATCAAGTGAAGGGAAAGGCTATAATAACAGAATTGGAAGTCTGATAGCACTATATCTCCTTATACCTTATATTGATGTGAATCAGGGTGGAATCTGACTGCTTTGGAATGCTTTATTGTTTCTCTACAATTAAAAAACATGTTTCAATCTCTTTTATGTAAGTAGCAGTTGCTGCAAATTTCTGTCCAAGTCAGCTTCTCAACTGCCCTGACCACAATCACAGGAAGCAGGGAGAACACAATTACAGTATTAGGGTATGAACTAACCCAGAAAATGTTTTACTACAAGAAGAATGAAATAATGAAAGATAGATGCAATCCAGAGGTGCTATTCAGCAGATTTATTATTTAATTTAATTTATTTATTTATTTACTAAATTTATATGCCGCCCAACTCCCAGAGGACTCTGGGCGGCTCACAATAAAAAGGTTCTGACAGGTTCTGGAGAACCAGTAGCGGAAATTTTGAGTAGTTTGGAGAACTGGCAACTATCACCTGTGGCTGGCCTCAGAGTGGGGTGGGAATGGAGTTTTTGCAATATCCTTCTCCCAGGAGTGGGGAGGGAATGGGAATTTTGCAAATATCCTTCCCCGGAGTAGGGTGGGATTGGAGATTTTCCAGTATCTTTCCCCTGCCATGCCCATCAAGCCACACCATGCCCATCAAGCCATGCCCACAGAACCGGTAGTAAAAAAAAATTGAATTCCACCACTGATGCAATCCTTGTAGTCATGGGCAACTTTTCAGGGATGAAAGAACCAGTAACTTCAGGAAAGGGCTTCTCCCAGAAATGCTGATTGTTTTCCTCTTTGTGTCCCCTCTAAAATGCATTTCTGCTTATGTAACTCTAGTGCAGTGGTTCTCAACCTGTGGGTCGGGATCCCATTGGCGGTCGAACGACCCTTTCACAGGGGTCTCCTAAGACCATCGGAAAACACATATTTCCGATGGTCTTAGGAACCAAGACACCGTTCCTCTATCTGTCCCCAGGCGAGTCTAATAGGTCCTATTTCCAAGTAGGCCCCATAGTCTCTGATTTTCATTAGATGTGGGCCATTGCGCTTGTGAGAAAGGCCGAGGATACACCTGCCTTTC
>JANHFM010009364.1:38199-48353 GCA_032468115.1 Grayia smithii
GAAAGGTTATGAAAATTTGTTAATAATTGAAATTTAATTGTAAAAAATTTATAAAACTTTTTTAATAAAAAAAAAGAACAAGAAAAGTGGAGAAGTGTATAGGAAAGCTTGGAAGCTATCTTATACCAAGTAATGCTTTATAAACACTAACCCACTGGGTTTACAGACAAATTGCTGCATAGACTAGCAAGACAGCGGCCTTTCCTACACAACTTGCAAAACCTAGGAACTGCGCCCAGAGTCTCCATATACGCAACTTTGCTTTGATGCCTTCAGCAAGAAAGCTTCCTGTGGAGTCTTCCATCTTGGAATGACCCAACAAACAAAATAGCATCCTCTGTTCCATAAAACTAGCTTTTTCAACAGCCTTTTCTGCTGCATTTGAGAGCAGAAAGCTAATTTACAGGGTGTAAACATGCTGTGTGACATAGACAGTTTTGCCATTAAAGAGGCTTGCATGATTAGGATCCCTAGCAGGATAACTGGCAGGTAGCATCCCTGCCTCTCATCATTCATGCCTACTTTTTATCATGAAAATTAGGAGGAAGACGTAACCACAAAGTAGAAATGATACAGGCAATGATAGTTTGCTCTGGGCAATTTTGCAGATTGCCCTTTGATGTTGCCACTTAATTTTAGTAGTAGGTTTGTTAAAAGTCAGTGTAGGAGATGATCAGGCTGAGCCTGAGGGATGATCAAACACATCACAAATCACAAGTCCCTGTGTGCCTGCAAGAGATCTTGAATGCCTTTCTTATCTCCTGCTCATTTCCCTTGACTGTTAGTTGGTCAGATTCTTGTAGAGAGTTTAAGCTTGCAATATGTCTTTATACTCATTTGAACTGCCTGAATCTCCTGATCACCCTGGTACTTGACAGTTGGTGGCTTTAAAAGTACTTAAGAGTAGGAAAAAACAAAAACTGTAGTGTAAGACCTCACATAGGCATGAAACATCAGTGTATTTTTAAAAAAATGAAAGATAACTCCAGTTATTTTCATCTGAAAAACAAGCATTCCTGCCTCAACCCCTTGTGTAAATGAGCTTGGGGGGAAAATCAAATTGAAAGGTAATAGAGACAAATGAAAAGTTCTTCATTTAGAAAACAGAAATCAAATGCACATATAAGGAGTAATACAGCTTGGCAGCAGTTCTGAAAAAAATATTAGATAAAGATCTCAGAATTTACGACCCCAAGGCCAAACCCTAGGATAATTTCTCTTGTTGATTTGCCAAGACATATTTTCAGATGTATGTATGTATGTATGTATGTATGTATGTATGTATGTGTATATATGTATATGTATGTATATATGTATGTATGTATGTATGTAGATAGATAGATAGATAGATAGATAGATAGATAGATAGAGATAGGTAGATAGTTAGATAGATAGATAGATAGATAGATAGATAGATAGATAGATAGTGTGTGTGTGTGTGTGTGTGTGCATGAAAAGCAGCATAGGGAAAATTTTATTTTTCATGTAATTTATTATTATTTTCTTATTTAAAAGTGAAATACAAAAAAAGTTTGCAATGTCAATAGGGAAAAAGGATACAGGATGGCAATTAAAGTAGACTAAATGGCAGGTGGCAAAAGAAGAAAAATAATGTTCTTATATATTGATTAAATCCATAAACTCATCATTCCATATTGAACATACAAAAATGTTTTGCTTCATCTCATTTTTTAAAAAACAGACACTTTTCAAAAATAGATTAACAGAACCATATTCTGAATCTTTTTCTTATAAATGAGAAGTCCACAATTGAGGAATACAGTTTGATATCACTTAGATATCAAGATATATATATATTAGATATAGTTAGATACCTAACTATAAAAGGATTGTGTTCAAAGATGAATTTGCCATACAAATTGTATAAATAAATAAATAGATTTTACAAAGTGTATTAACTTAGGTAATGATCTGAACACAATGTGAGTCTATAATTTTAGCAGACCAGATTGTGTGAATTAAAAAACCTTCAAATTTATTACAATTGCAGCACACACACACACAAAAGGAAAAACAGAAATTCAGTATCCATCACTTTAAAAAACATCATTTTAGCTTGTACATGGTTCAGAACAGAGGTAGGTTTCAGCAGGTTCTGACCAGTTCTGGAGAACCGGTTGCGGAAATTTTGAGTAGTTCGGAGAACCAGTAGTAAAAATTCTGACTGGCCCCACCCCCATCTATTCTCTGCCTCTTAAATTCCAGATGATCGGGAGGAAATGGAGATTTACAGTATCCTTCTCCTGCCACGCCTACCAAGCCATGTCATGCCCACCAAGCCACACCCACAGAACCGGTAGTAAAACTTTTTGAAACCCACCACTGGTTCTGAACCTCAGAGTCAAAAGATCCACTCAAATAAAACTGCAACCTTCCATCCTGAGCTGAATAGTCAACTTTCTAACTATCCCGGCCAGCTTAAATCATTCACAAACTTTTGCAGCCAGTGAGTAAACATGTGCTTACCATATTCCGCCTCCTTTACAATCTGAACTACTGGTCAAAAGCTTGTGGCTTTCCCCTAGGCTGGGAAGCTAAAGAGACAATGCACAGCCTTGCTTCAGCTTTCCTTTGTGAAGGGTTAGAGCTATGCAAGGACTGTTTTTTGCCAAAGGGTGACAATCACTCACAAATTCAGCAAATACATAATCGTACTGCTTTGAGTCAAGTTCATTGGAACTGTACTGAGGAGAATGCAAGGTTCTGTCCAATAATGAGGTGGAAGGCAAAAGCTTATATAGTGATTCTGTTTATATGAGCCAGGGTAGCATCTCATAGCAACTAAATCCCATTTCCTAGCAACCTGATTTCCCTTTTTTATTAATAGCCTTAATCCAGCAAGAATTTGTAGGTTGAGGGTTGACTGCCCTGTTTTCACAACTTTACTTGGCTTTACCAAGCTGCGTAAAATGGACCTATATTTGTGCTTCTTTGCAATAGGTCAATTGCTCTTTAGCAAGCAGAAACCATTTTATTAAACCAAGCTACCTTTCAGATCAGGTTTTTTCCCCCTCTATAAGTCAATATATGTTTCAATTATACGAGCATATGTTGTCAAGCAAATCTATATAAGTCATATTCAAAATTTAATATCAAGAAGTCTTGAAAACAGTCATGAGAAATCAGGTGATTCAAAGGATCATGGATTCTTTGTCCGGCCATTTCTTTCTGCTATTTTCAAATGTCAGTTATTATACAACATCAGTTTCTCATACAATGCACATATAACCCAATGTGACTGGCAGCTTTCAAGATTGAAAACAAAGGTGCCTGCTTAATATACCCTAAAGCTTGCAATGATTTCAATGGTGTTATATTACTTGTATCTCACCCACCCACCCAAAGAGAGTAATTTCATAGAAGGTCTCATTCCCCAAAAGTCATAGATGCTAAAGGAAAAGCCCAATTATATAATTGCAAATCTTGTAAGGTTAAAGCTGCCATCATCGTAAGGTAACATCAGTTTGACCAAGGATATTTGAGTGGTTTTAACCTGCCATTAAAATGTTCTCATTAACTTAACTGTCTGTATAAAATGTATCTAATAAGGATTAACATTGGAATCCCTCTTAAAATACGCATTAATCTTGATGTAATATTCATGTTAATAACATTAATCTTACCCTGGAGCCTTAATGAAAATTTTAACCATTGAGTTATGTCAACTGAAATTGCATCTATCCATTTAGACATACTTAATTCAACATATTCTGATATATTTTGAGAAAGGTATAAAACCGATCTTTTACAGAGGCTGTATAAATTGTAAATCCTAATCTCAGTCCTTGCATAACTCCAACCTTTTGTAAAGGAAAGGTGAAGCAAGAAACTAAGCACAATCACATGTTCACTCAGCAACGGCTTTACTTAACAAGTGAGTTGTCAATCCCAATTCTGATCATCAAGTGAGGACTACTTGCATGAACCATACTGCTGCACAACTTCAATAACTTTTGGTAATTATATTGCATAGTTATCTAAAATATATCAGCAAATAAGATAAAATTATATTGAACACCAGGTGCCTTACACCCATAATGGCTTGAGGCTGTCAATAGAAGCCAATGGTCCAAGAAACAAATCAAAGATTAATGGAACTAAGGTGCCTAATGTGCCATGAAGAGCATGTGGCTCATGTGGCTGGAAAGCTGGGTTGATAATCAGCAAGTCCGCATTTGAGACTCAAGTGCTATTGTGTGATGAGGCAAGTTCCTGTCTTTTGCTCCAGCTCCTGCCAACCCAGCAGTTCAAAAGTGGGCAACTGCAAGTAACACTTCAGTGGGCAACTTAACAGGGACAGGAAAGAATCCCCCAATCAGGCATCCCTTTGGCAATGATGATGTCACTGACTAATCCTTTCACCCCGGAAGTGCTTCAATGCTTCTGACATGAAAGCAAGCAAGCAATGGATGCCATAATATAATTTGATAGATTAATATATTTGTACTAATTCAAACTACTAGGTTAAACCATTGGATAATGATATCTTGTTGAAATCCAGCAACTAAAAGATGGTGGAAACTTGGAATACATTTCATTTTCTATTTATTTTTACTTATTAATTTTTTATGCCACCCCTATATAGAGACTTTGGATGGCATAAAATCAATTCATTAATTTTATTTAAACCATATCATTGACTTTTTCATCATGTACAATATCAATCACCAGGCACATATTATTTTATATGTTCAGAATAAGGTGGCTGTATTATAGATGGTGTTCTATTCTGTTCTATTCTATTCTATTCTATTCTATTCTATTCTATTCTATTCTGTATCTTGGCTATAGTTGAGCAAAGCAATATAAATTACACATCTAGTATGCCACTCCCCAAACTTTAATATTCATGTAATATAAGTCTTACAAAATTAAAAAAAGAAATATAGAGACATTAAATGATTGAGCTTAAAGGTCAAACAATATGGATGCCAGCAGGTATGTGAAAAGTTATCCCATTCAACTGGAAGTCCATCTGATCCAGGAGTTTTTCTGGATCTCATAGATTGACTTGTCCCTGCAATTTCTTCTAATGTCAATGGTTGTGCCAGTTTATATTTTTATAGAAAATCTCTTCTATTTCAATATTTTTCAGGAAATGCATACATTGCTATTCAGTTACAAAAGTCCCTAATTTATATAACTCACTATAAAAATAATAAAACTGATAATTAATAGAGAAGGCATCTGTTATATTAAGCTTAAAACTGACTGGCAATGAGATTTCCTGAAGGCATTCTTTCATGAAGTCTAACAAATGCTTTTGTAACTCAATATCCAAATGCAGGTGAATTCCTTTTTAAGTTGTCCCAAAGGTGCTTTTTTCAAGAGACAACTGGACTGTCTGGTTTTTCTTTGAAGACATTTCACTTCTCATCCAAGAAGCTTCTTCAACTCTGACTGGATGGTGGGGAATGGAAGGATTTTTTCTTCAAAGAAAAACCAGAAAGTTCAATTGCCTCTTGGGGAAAAAAAAGGACCTTTGGGACAATTATCCAGTCAGAGCAAAACATTAGAAGCAAAACATCTTAAAAGAAAAAGAAAAGAAAAGAAAAGAAAAACCAGAAAGTCCATTTGCCTCCTGAAAAAAAGCACCTTTGGAACAGCCATGACCTGGATGACTGAGAATCTCCATAGACATTATTTTTAAGTTATTTCTGATATGTAATGTGAGGCATCCCTTTGGTAGATTCATATTGAGTTTATTGTGAGATTTAAACCTTTCTTTCTAAGGCCTTAATTCTGGTTTCATGAGAAATAACAATCGTTCTCATAAATGCTAAATTTAAAATTTTGAACATTCAGCATTTTAAGATCTCTATGAATTCCGCCTATCCCAGTTTCCAAACTTCTGAAATATATTGTCTGTATGTTTAGAAATGAACTGGAGCAGAACCATTAATTAAAAGCTCATTATTCTTGTTAAATAATTAGTAATGGTTCTATCTAAACATTGGAATTTGGAAGAAACCATTGCTCCATCTTCTCTGTCTTGGATTTATTAGTGTGCATAAGCTCATCATTTGAACTATGGTGCTGGAGAAGATCAACCCTGACTGCTCTTTAGAAGGCCAGAAACTGAAGATAAAACTCAAATACTCTGGGCACTTAATGAGAAGGAAGGACTCACTGGAGAAGAGCCTAATGCTGGGAAAGATTGAGGGCTAAAGAAGAAGGGGGCGACAGAGAATGATGTGGCTGGATTGAGTCATTGAAGCAGTAGACATGAGCTTAAATGGACTCCAGAGGATGGTAGAGGGCAGGAAGGCCTGGAGGAATGTTGTCCATGGGGTCACGATGGGTCAGACACAACTTCACAACTAACAACAAGAACAAAAACAATTTTTAAAAAAGCTATATTTCTGTTGACGGCAGCCTTCTCCCTTGCACTTACATAATATTGGTGATCCCTGTTCAGTTTGTAATCAATTACATTCCACATTTGTTTGATTATTCGATTATTATTCTATTAGTTCCTTTCTAATTTTTCTGGTATAGGTCTTTCATAGAACCTTCCATATAATAAACCAAGGATGTCAGATGTTGGGTAACTCTTTTCAATATTATAAATAAAGGACCTTTACTGATACTGTAGTTATATATATAACATTCCTCAGAAGGGTATGAGTTTGCTATCTCTAATAGCATACATTCTTACCAACTTTCTTGATCATCACACCATTGTTTCCATTAACTTTCATCCAAAGCAATTTTATGCCCAATTCAGGAATCGTGTTATATTCATTTTCTGTAGAATGTAGCAACTTCTTATAGAATGGATAGTTATTCACCATTAGGTTCTAGCCCCGTGATGGAGAACCTATGGCACACAGTGCCCTCTCTGTGGGCATGCAAGTCGTCACCCCAGTTCAATTCCACCATACATGTGCCTGCAGGGGGACTCAGCTAGTCATTGGGTTTCAATGTGGGGCGCATGCGGGGGCCCATGTGCACATGCTTGGGGGTTGGGGCATGTCCAGGGGGGATATCTGTGCATGTGTGAGGCAGTGTATGCGGAGGCGCCCACACGTTGCATTTTGAGGGTTCGGGCATGCGTACATGCACTGAGCACTCAGTCTGGAAAAGGTTAGCCATCACTGTTCTAGCCTTTATTTTTTCCCCGTGTTTGTTTTCTTATATACTAAGTGATTGCATCCACAGGAGAACAATAGTTTTATAGGAATAGCATGAACAGTATTAAGCAACAGTCTTGTAATCATGACTGTTGCTTAATACAGTCTTTATTAAAAACAATGCATTAACCCACATGCAGTGGATACAATAATGCAATGTTTGACTATATACTTACAGATGGTCTTCATCTTCCAAGCAATCCAATTATGGTCATTTATATGCACTTTATATAAGTAGTGTATTGTTATCTGATTCCCAGCATGTATTGTAGTAATCCATTTTCAACATTCCCAAATGCAATAGCAATCTCTGGGAGTGACTTGAATTGACCGAGGTGAATTGACTGAGATGAGATAGTAGGTATTTTATAAAATCCTTGCTCTCTCTTTTCTTTTCCTCTTTTCTCCAGAAATCTACTTGTACTTTTGACCTTATCTTTGCTTGCCTGTGGAAGAATGACACATCAGAGTAGTTGTTACGCTATTGCGCTGAGCCTTCTATTTACTTTTTTGGTTTAGTATTACATTCTTTCATTTTTCCTCTTTCAGTGAAGGAATATTCTGGCCTATGACACTGAATCTTTACTCTCTGACTAAAGGGAAAGCTCCATTAAATATTCTAGAAATTCTAAATCAGCAATCCTTTTCTGGGATCTGAAGTCAAAAAGTGTTGAAACGAGGACAGAAAAAGAAAGCAATTCCATGTAGAATGTGAGAAACAATTGCATTAAAAGGCTGATCTAATTATCAAATTCTTATTTGCCATTTGTATCCAGAGAATGGATGAAAGAAACATTTGTTTAACCTGAAAACTTAATTCATCAGGCCTGAATTTGCTCTCCCCTCTGAGCTCATAGAGTAATGGCATTGACCCCGAGAGACAGGAGGAAGAGCAACAGATTGGACAACCAGCATGTAAAAGATGTCTCAACACAGAGAAGGGGCCACTGAATAGAAAATGTTTCAGAAAAGATCCTCCTAGTATTCTGCAGAGAAAAAGGAAAGGAGAGAAATATTTCCAGACTGGCAAGATTATGTTAATGTAACCTAACAATAAAGATAGAGCTAGTTCATTGTGCTTCTTGCCTAAACTTCTGGCCTAAACTCTTAGTTAAACTCTCTCAATGTGCCATATCAACACACAGTTGATATGGCACATTGGAATTTTTCAACCTTTCTACTCTTTCCCCCTCTCCTATCAGAACACTCCAGAGGGTCAACATCATTCCCCAGAGGATCACTGGTTGCCCTTTCCTTTCTTTGGAAGATCTTTATAGCACCCGCTGCTGTAAGAAAGTTCAAAACATTCTTAAAGATCCATTTCATCCTGGGCATCCTTTTTTTGAACTATTACCATCTGGCAGATAGTACAATAAAAACAAGGACAAATAGGCTGAAAAACAGCTTCTATCCCAGAGCAGTAACTGTATTGAATTCTACTGTATAGTGCAATATTAATGCAATATCAGGCGTTTTCAATTCAATCGTATAGAATGTGATGGATGTGTGTGTGTTTTATTTTTATAGTTACAATGTACACTGAAGATGGCATTTAAATTTGTTGTACGAGGTGCAATGACAATAAACTAAACTAACCTGGCTAACAAGGTCATTGCTAAAGGCTAGATGAATGGCAGCTCCAATCCCTTCTTTGCATTGTCTTGTCCTTAAGACTTTCAGGGAAAAAAAACAAAGTTTGTTTAGTATACACCCAAACACTAAATGCAGTCCTTGAGAGAGGAGATCACAAGGCCTGGAAATCCAGCTAAAAATTGAAGCACCTTATTGTCTCAACAATGTTGACTTTCACTACTGAAGTTGATTTGATAGAATGATAGAATGGGGCTGCAGTGGCTCAGTAGCTAAGACGCTGAGCTTGTCGATCGAAAAGTCAACAGTTCAGCGGTTCAAATCCCCAGTGCCATGTAACGGGGTGAGCTCCTGTTACTTGTCCCAGTTTCTGCCAACCTAGCAGTTCGAAAGCAGGTAAAAAATGCAAGTAGGAAAATAGGGATCACCTTTGGTTGGAAGGTAACAGCGTTCCGTGCGCCTTTGGTGTTGAGTCATGCCGGCCACATGACCACGGAGATGTCTTCGGACAGTGCTGGCTCTTCGGCTTTGAAACAGAGATGAGCACCGCTCCCTAGAGTCAGGAACGACTAGCACATATGTGCAAGGGGAACTTTTACCTTTACCTTTAGTGATGATTTGGGATCAGAAAACAGTTACTTAGTTCATTGGACAGCAGTTCCAGGGGCTTGGATATGTGCTAAATCTGCCAATGTTTCATATTTGTGTAGACTTTTAACACCTGGATCATGATAAGCTAAATAGTTCTAAATAAAAGCTTAAAAGATCGTCTTGAAAAAAAGCTCCAGATAGCTCTGAAGTAGCCAAAATGGGAATGCCCGCAAGAAGCAGCATTCTCTGGGCTGAAGCTGTCAAAGGGCAGAACTTAATTAAACTTTAATTACACTTTGCTTCAAGAGTCTTCACTGACTTCCTGGAATGTATTTGCCACTGTCAACTTAAGTTTACGTCTTTCCTTTAGGGCAATGTAACTCTAGGATGAAAATGATGTGAGCTGCTGTGAAAACCACATCCCCAAGAAATTAGCAAGCATCACTGTGTTTGTTAGAAAGAGGCCTAATCAAGACTTCAAGCTCTAAATGCCAAACACACTGATATTTCACGCTTTGAAAACGGCAGGTTGTTATGGGCAGAAGAACCTGCTCCCACACACCGCGCGACATCTGTTGTCAAATGCTTGCAATGTTCACAAAGAATGCCTCGGGCACGTTTTAAAGGCAAATGGGAATCATCTTTTCTAAGAGCAAGGTGGAGAGCCTTCAGAACACAATTAAAAGTGAAGAAAAGAAAGGAACAAGGAAGCTGAGGTTCTCTGCCTGCAAAAACTAGAAGAGTCTAGGGCAGAGGTCTTCAAACTTGGCAGCTTTAAGACTTGTGGACTTCAACTCCCAGAATTCTCCAGCCAGCTAT
>JANHFM010009366.1:0-21829 GCA_032468115.1 Grayia smithii
ACACACACACACACACTTTAGGGCTAATATTTAGGAGAATATCTTCTAACAAAGGATACTGCAGTCACGGATAACGGGTACACATCTATTGTATATATTTCAAGTTTTTATGTACCTATCCTAGAGTGGATTAAAGTATTCTACATATTCTTCAAAAAAATACATATTTATTTATATTTATGAATATTTATATTTACAGGATGTTTGTATATTGCCCACTCCTTAACATTTTAGGGCAATTTATAGAAATACAACCAAAATGACAGTTACATTGTTAAATCTTAAGTTAAGTTAAATCTTAAATTATTGCACCAACTGCAAAAGTGTTTTGAACAGGTATCCCAGTAAAGGACATGTTTTGAGATTACCAATTATCATACAATTATTTTATCAGCAAGTACTGATAAAAGGCTTTTCTATTCATGTTATGTGGTTATTCTGCACTGAGGATCGGAAAACCTGTCTCTTAAAACATATAGCAACCCCATTAGAATAAATATTTCTCTCAAATCCTGAGGTCCCATAATCATCAGTAACACTCTTACTCATCCTGAGTTTTAGTTTTATGATCTCATACCTAGTCCTTACAATCTAAAAAGGCTCAGATGTCCAACCTTGACTATTCAGGAAAAATAAATTCATTCATTATTCTCTATTGAGTTGGAACTTCTTTATTTTCATGACAATATCCTACCTTTCATTCATACATAATGATATATCCTTCCATTTTCCCTTCAACAACATTTATGTCAGGTAGGCTGGACTAAGAGTAAGTGATTACCAGAATCACTGGGCAAGCTACCATGACTAATGGTAAGGTTTTCTGCCAGTATAACACACCTTAATCATTTGCAATACTTTCAAATCTAGGACTCCTTTCAATCTGTTTCAAATAGATGTAAACTCTGTAAGAGTTAATATGTGTTGGTCCTACCTGAATGCCGATTCTCTGGATGCTGTGGCATCAGCCAGACATGGGTTGTTATAGTTGGATCTGCCTAGAGACTGAGTCATAGTTTTTCAGCCATGCCCCTTGCTCGTTCCTCTCAGGCCCAGTTTTGGCGAAGACGGAGCCAGAAGAAATCCATGATCTGGAAGAAAAACTCTGTCAAAGTTAGAGGAAGGTTGGCTCCAGGACCTCGAGCAAAGGGAGGAGCTGGCCGATGCCACAGAGAATTGGTGTTCAGGTAGGACTAATGCCCATTCTCCGGTAAGGCTGTGGCATCGGCCAGACATGGGACATACCAAAGCTTGGCATCCATAAGGGCAGGGAGCTGAAGGGCCTGGAGTGACCCTGGCTTGGTGTACCTGTTGTAGGACCCTCCTCCCGAAGGATGTGAAGACGTCCAGTTTATAATGCCTAATAAAAGGCAAAGGAGTGGTCCATGTAGCCACCCGGCAGACTTCCTCAAGGTGGGCCTGCATGGCCCAGGCTGCAGAGGTAGCCACATTCCTGGTGGAGTGGGCAATAATGCACCTGGGAATGGGCAATGCCTGGGCTTGATAGGCCAAGGCTATATAAGCCCTGACCCAGTGACCAATAGTCAAGGACGACACCTTGCAGCCAACTGAGCTAGGTTGAAAAGTTACAAACAGAGCCTCTGATCTCCTGATGGGGGCTGTACGACAAATATAAATCTTGAGGTCTCAGTGGTCATCCAGAGTATGCCACTTCTGTTCTAAGTCATCATAAGGGTGTAGGCAAAAGTTAGGGAGTATCACCTCCTGGGCCCTGTGGAACCAGGAGTTGATCTTGGGAATGAAGGAAGGATCAAGTCTTAAGACAACCTTCTCTGGATGGAATACACAAAGGTCATCTCTAATGGATAGTGTTGCCATCTCTGAAATGTGGTGAGCAGACATTATGGCCACCAGGAAGGTGACCTTAATGTTTAAGTGTCTTAGGTTGGCAGTTCTGAGTGGCTCTAAGGGAGCTTCTGTGAGGGCCCGGAGGAGTCTGGGCAAATTCCAGAGGGGGTACCTGTGTACCATCAGAGGCCACAGATTATGTGTGCCTCGTAGGAATCTCTGAATGACTGGGTGTTTAGCGAAGGGTTTCTCCGTGTTGCCTGTCCACACAGTAGAGATGGCCGCCAGATGGTGCTGTAAGCCAAACATCTAGGCCATCCTGCAGAAACTCGAGCACCTGCGAAACAGAAGCTGAGACTGGGTTAGCCTGATGCGTGGTGTACCACTTGAAGAAGGAAACCCATGTGACATTGTAAATGCAGACCATGGAATGTCTCCTGGCTGCCTGAATGGGGCCTAGATGAGAATGTCATCCAGGTACACTTGTAATCCTACCGACTTTTGATGCAAGTGGGCCGCTAGAGGTTCTGAGGTTCCCCTAGGTAGGGAGGCACCTACAATATCAAGACCTGCTACAATATCAAGACCTGCCCAAATGGCAGGTCTTGATATTGTAGGTGCCTCCCTACCTAGGGGAACCTCAGATATTTTCGATGGGCCGGTAGAATGGGGATGTGGAGGTAAGCCTCCATGAAATCTATTGAGATCAAGAAGTCCCCATGACAAATCCCTTGCAAGATGGATGCTAGGGAACTCATTTTGAATCTCTGGTAGATGAGGTGAGTATTGAGATTCTTTAAGTCTAGAATTGATCTCCACACACACACACCGATCGCTTTGGCACTACAAACAAAATTGAGTAGAAACTGTGTCTCCCCTGGGGCTCTGGAACCACCTCTATGGCTTGAATGTCCAGGAAGTGCTGGACTGTCCATGAACACCCTCCTGGTGTCGCTGTGGGAGACTGGACATTGTACAAAGCAGTTCGGGGGGGGGGGTTAGAAGAACTCTAGGGGAAGTCCAAATTTGACCAAATTGAGAACCCAGGGGTCTGAGGTTGTTTGTATCCACCTGTCTAAAAAGAGGGACAACTGGCCCCCAATGGGAGGGTTGGGCCAAGAGTCATTTGCAGCTGCGAGACTGGCAGTAGCCAGAGCCACGAAATGGCTGTTTGGACTGTGAAAGTTGCCTGGCTCTGTCCCAAAAGGGCTGCCACTCCTCTTGACGGGACTGCCCTTGAGAATAGTATGGTTGGCAAGGCCCCCCCCCTTGCGTGTATCCATGGAAGGACTATTTCTGATAGGGAGGGTAGATCTACTGTCAGCTCTTCTGGTGGACGAAGGTAAGTGCTTTCACTTGTCCTTGGTCTTGATCAGAAGAGGCTCCAAAGACTGTCTGAATAATTTTCCTCTGTTATAAGGAGCCACTGACAGCCGCCATTTGGTTCTGAGTTCACTGGCGTAACCATAGCAATCTCCGAGAAGAGACTGTGGATGTCAGAGCCCTTCAGGCATACTTGACTGCATTTAATGTTGCATCAGCAGAAAATTGGCTAGCAGCGATGAATTTATTAACGTCCTGATGAAGAAATATCTCAGTAGCAGGAATTCTAGATTGCAGCTGCTTGAGCCACAAAAGGGAGGTCTTATTGAAGAAAGAGGCTGAGGAAGCCGCTTGGATAGCCCTGGCGACTGCCTGGTGGTCCTTTTTGAATAGGAGATTTAATTTTTTATCCTCAGGATGAACGCCTTCAGATGTTCCCCCGGTCAGACAAGGGGAGTAGGAAGCCAGTGCAACAACTGAGCTGTCAACAGGGGGAATCTGCAGCAGCTGGGCAAACCGTGGTGCTACAGAATAGAATCTCCTGTCAGTCCCGCTGGGGGCAGGGAGAGCCTTTGGGCTTGCCCATTGTTTCTGTACCACATCATGAACAGCTAGGGGGCTGGAATAAACAGCTGTTCCATCAGTGGTTCCGAAAATAGTCCCTGGCTGTGTCCCTGCTCAGATTCTCTTGCTTTTGTGGGAGTCTGATTGATCCTCCTTCAAGGAGGTGGTGGTTCGTGCTTTATACAGTAAGGACTTGAACCAGTTAGGGGGAAAAAGCCCAGTAAATACAGGGGTGTCAGGGTAGGCTACCTCGTCATCTGACAGGTCGGAATGAGCCTCTGCCCTTAGGTCAAAGTCCTTACTAACTCTGGAAGAGGTAGAAGAGTATCTCTGATGATCAGTCAGACTAGCTGACGGGGAGACACGTCCCTGCAAAAATTGCTCTGAGACAACAAACTCCGAGCGTGGTCTTTGAAAGGCTGTAACAATTTGGTAATTTCTTGGTCAATAAGAAGCTGAAGACTTTCTGGTAAATCCTTGAAGGGGTCAGAAGGTCTGTTGACAGAGGTAGGGGGTGCCTGGATTAATTGAGGCAGCCTGGGCGGCCGGGTCTGTTTCTGCTGCTGGTGGAGGCAGGCACTCAAAGGGATTGAGGCTGAGTGCCTGATTTACACCTTCTGGTTCAGCAGGAGAGGAGGAAGCCCCCCCCCCCCCCGCACCTTCTGGTGACCATGCCTGTGGCACAGGATACAAGGGTTGGCCCTGAGACTGATGGGAAACTACATATCACTGCAATGAAATTCAATATCTATCAAGGCCTGCTGTGAAACTGCCTTGGAAATCTGCCTTTCTAAGGCATTTTGCCTCTGTTCTACATCTTTTATCTCAGCTTTGGAGGACCGTTTGTTTTTGCTGCTCCTGTTGGATTTACAGGAGGCCTTCCCACCTTTGGAGGTCCAAGCTAACTCTCTATCTGAGGATTGATCCACCATTTTGAAGCAAGTACTTACTGCGCCCAAGATGGTGGTTGGTAGTAGATAAGGCCTCAAGAAGCCACATTGTAGTAAAAGTAGTGGCTGTGCCAGTGAAACTGGGGTAGCCAGCACACAGTACTGCTGGCTGGAGGGGCAGCTTGCCTAGGATGACCTAGGGTTTGCCAGCTCCCAGCGCCGATGGCCAGCTAGGTCATAGCAAAGCTAGACCTGTGTTCCGTTAGCTGTGGCTCTGAAAGCTTAAGAGTCTTGCGAGCACATCTCCGCCGCTGGATCTGGCCTCCAATCAGGATCAGGCCCCTGGAATGGGCTCAGTGTCCTTGCCGCTGGAGGTTCACCTCTTCCAGTGGTGGCGGAGCAGCAAAAATGGTGCGAAAAAAGCTGCGGTGCTTCAAATGGCCGTATTACAGCTGATCAGCAGTATTGAATGCTGTAGGTGGCGGCGGCAGCATAGGCACGATCCAGGAGCTCTTGCCGGACTCCTAGCATCTGGAAATGGTGGTAGAATGCTATGAGGCTGCTGACTCATGGGTAGTATGAGGAGCTCCCAGGAAGGAGACGCCGGCACAGCAAGGCTGCTGGAGCCAAGTGGCTCACAGCAGGAGTGATCTGTGGCATTTCTGGCAATCTGGTAGACCAGTGCACTTGAAAAATCCAAATAAAAATACTAGCTGAAGTACTAGCTATGGAAGAAAGAATCGAACAGAAATGGGCTGAAAACAGCCAAATCTGCCAGAGATGTTTCTCTCAGACCGACTGAGTCAAAACTGGGCCTGAGAGGAACGAGCAAGGGGCATGGCCGAAAAACTATGACTCAGTCTCTAGACAGATCTGACTAACAACCCATGTCTGGCCAATGCCACAGCCTTACAGGAGAATACAGAATTATAACTCTCAAGTGGAACATCATAGGGTAATCTCCAGGTGATCCAACAAAAAAAACACCCTAGTATTATTTTCTGAAGGTGATTGTAAATAAAGAAGCAGAACCACTACAAATATTGTCTGCAATCCTCAGCTGAAGGTTTCCATCAAGATACTATTCTAAATTATAGCAATAGTTACTGAAAGTCATCCAGAAACATCAATAGGGCGTCATTCCTCCTGTCTCTTCCTGGAGTTTTCCCTCCCCCAACCATATGCGCACGCGCGCGCGCGCACACACACACACACAAAATTAAACAAACAATGCTACTTCCATACCAAACCCAGGTATAAGCACAGACTAATAGATATTACTTGTAAAGCATGATCTAAGTCAACAGCCTCCAATCTTTCCAAGTTTGCGAACTGGCGGGGAGGGGAACAGAGGGGATGGTTCCAGATGATTGGCAGGCAAGCATATGCATGCAGCTCTATTTGTGCAAGCGGCAGTCACATGTGCCTACACCTCATACGAATTGAGCTGTGCGCATGCAGCTTCTGCAGTTTGGTTCTGAATGGTGGGCCATGGCCTGGAGTTTGGGGACCTCTGATCTAAGCTTCTTATAATGGGGATGAGATGGAAATTTGGCCTTGGCCCTGTACATCTTCCAACAACTTGAAGAGTTCTCTTGGCAATTCTCCTTGGATGTGATCATGAAGGGGATCCAATACTGCTTCTTTTCTGTGACTGCTGGTATACTGAAGCTGCCTTCTACTCACTCACACTACACCACAATCACTAAGTTCTTTTCCTTTTGTGTTCCCTCACTTGCAAAACTTCTTTAAACCATAGATTGATATGGGTCTAATATGGGGCAGGGGATGTTAGAAGACACAATACAAGCACTAGAGACACCAAGCAACCAGGTTGCTGCTAGAACTTATGACCAGTTCTGAAACATGGAAATTAAATGGCCACAATAAGGGAAACTTGTTTAACTTGAGTTCAATTCATGATGACATCATGGTCGCATTCAAGTAATTCAATTCCCTTCTCAGAAATATATAGTTTGTCACTATTTCTTTTTTCAACTTTACAGTCTAGTTTACAGCAAAGGAATAACTTGGATGTCTCCCATGTAAGTATTAACCAAGAGGATTTAGACAAGGTCAGCCAGTTGCCGCCATCTGTTTAGATAATATGGAATAGGAAAAAGAAAAGAATTTGATTTATTTATGCTTGTTGGTTATATGCATGTCAAAATACAGCTGACTCTAGTGCAGAAGCTTATTTGCAATAGAAAATGTACTAGGAAAAATGCATCTTTTGATTAAAACAATATTAACAAATATCTACATTGTGTAATATAAATAACTGTAAGGTAAGTTCTACAAAAAGTGAAGGTGATTAAATAGTATATCAGCATCTTCAGAAATAATTCAGCCTATTTTATACACAAACAAGCTACATACTTTTCTCATGATTGGGTTTCCTGAATTCAATATAATCGAATCTGCACACTTCATAGAAGATAAGAGTCACAACTGTGTTCTAAGAATATCTGTCTCGAAATTTAGAACTATGCTCATATTTTCCTCCTTCTGGAGTCCATTTAGATACCTTGAACCCAGAAGTTCACCTAGCTTTTATGTTTTATCTTTTTTCCCTCTCTCTCTCTCTTCCAAAGCTTCGTATTTTATAAGCACCATACCAAGCACTATCTTATTGGCTTTCCTAGGCTCAACATGCTACAGAATGAGTTCAAAATTATCTATACCAGCACTTTCATAATCCACTGTGAAAAAAGTACTTTAGCTTTGCCGGTTAGTAGCACACCCAGTGAACCTGGTATTTCTTAATCTGAACAGTTTTCCAGGTGGCCAATTTGATTTGTCAATGCTTCAAAATCTTTAGTATATCATCTGTTAGACTAACAGTTAAGCCATCAATCATTGTCTCCAGGTCTTCAAGTTTTTTTTCTCTGCCCCCTGCAATCTTGAACATAAGCTTTCAAACTTCTCTCCATGTTAACACTTGAGTCTGAATTGCTTCTAACCATGCACTAATATTCACTGAGTTTTTACAAACAAATATGAGAATACTGGCAAGGCAAAGCCATCTTTTGACACGCTAGCATCAAAAACAGACACACCTGTGCTTGAGATAAACTCAAGAAAGGAGGGAACTGCAGAAAATATATTTGTGTTTTATTTAAAGCACACATTTAACTTCTGTATTTGTTCTGCCAAACAATACTGCATTTCAATATATATTCCTTCAAAGCATAATCAGATTCTTTCACAGCACTAATCATTATTAATTTGAATTACAGTATACTAGAAAAATGTTGATACAATGTACATCTATCTACGTTTCAGAAACCTGGAATTACATCTTTAATTTTTCACAAAGCAATTATCCAGATAGAATAAGACAATCAATTTAAAATATTTCTGTGATAATGTTTACATTTGAAATTATCCTTTCATTTATACCACCCTCATAAATACATTTATTTTTTTCTGCAGTATTAATTTATTCTCAAATTTAAAAAAAATGTGAATTATCAGTTTGAACTCATCCATGTGAACTCAGAAGTAAATTTTACTTGGTTCACTGGATTTATTTCCATGTAAGAATGCAAATAATTACATTCTTTCAGTGCATTCCTATGCAGGTCTATTGAAAAGAAAGTCTTACTGAATTCAGTATTACTCCCAGATAAATGTGAATATGATTTCAGCTTTAAAATATTTTAATTAGAAGCTGTTGATACCATGGACCACATGACGAGCTCTAATAAAAAGGCTTCTTCAAAAGAATAATTATATTCCTTGTGTAGTGAAGTATAGATCCATAACTATTGAAGAATTGTTTTTTTTTTAATTCCCGTGATACCATTTACAGCAGCTCTTAACCTTTTATGTAACATTGTGCTATTTAATACTCATGAAGTAGTTTTAAGAAAGACCTGTTAATTTGAAAGGGACACATTATAACATCTCTCCTTGGCACTATAACAATTTAATCTCCTTTTTTCAAGACAAATCAGTTGGAAAGTGACCATCTGCTAGTGAGCAAGTACTATTCAAGCAAAATAATGAACAAAATGCCCTCCATTTTCAGGAAGTGAAGGCCCATTAAGTGAAAGGAATTTCTAAAACAAAAACATGAGGTTAACTGATTGATTCCCCATTCCTTGCAAAATTACACTTCCATTTCTTTGACTATTATGTTTATGGGTTGCATAAACATAAGAAACATTCTGTTGGGCATTACCCTCTGAATAAAATTGTACAGATTATTAGTATTTTCAGCTGAACAAAAATTAGGCATGTTTTAATGCCACATCCCCTGTGATTTTCACTCATCATCTGGATTGTCAGTTATGTGCCAATAATTGTTTGGTGAGAAGCTATATTCTATTTGTCTCTCCAAAAGAAACTGTTTTGGATGATTCTAAAACTGTGTCCCTTTGTACTGTCTTAGTAATAAGGAGGTAGGAAAGGAGAAATAGACCAATATAAAAATGCTACCAAATACAACAGATCAAACAAGTCAGCTCCCATTCAGTTTGTAGTTCAGACACTTTCTAGTCTTAATCAACAGCATCCTTATTTCGCCCTATCAATTAAATTCCAAAGAAAGAATATGAAAATTTGGGTAGAGTCTTTATGAGAAGATGTGACCAGCAGATTATTATCCTCTTACTTTTATGTAATAAATACAAAACACCGCAGAAGACTGTTTTAAAAAGTTGAAATTGTTATATCTGTCTACGCCTCTCAGAAAAGCAACCTCAGATAGAATGACCCCTAGGTCCCCAATCTAATCTGCCAATCATAGCCTAATAAGAATATACTGCGGTTCAGAACTACTACTTCAGAGTAACCCAGAAAACCAGAGAATCTCTAAGCCTGTTGCTTAGGAAAGACATGCAAGGGAACTCCTGAGTGTGGCGTCAAACATTGGCAGTGGTGAAACAGGGCAAAAACATGAAAAAAAAGAGTCAAGGTGGCACAGTGGTTAGAGTGCAGTACCACAGGCTACTTCAGCTGACTGCTAGCTGCAGTTCAGCAGATCGAATCTCACCGGCTCAAGGTTGACTCAGCCTTCGATCCTTCCAAGGTGGGTGAAATGAGGACCCAGATTGTTGGGGGCAATATGCTAACTCTATAAGCCACTTAGAGAGGGCTGTAAAAGCACTATGAAGCGGTATATAAGTCTATATATGCTATTGCTATTGCTATTTTTTTAAAGGTCATATATAGTTATATATAGTCCAGGGGTGGGTTCTACTTACCTTTGCTACCGGTTCTATAGGTGCACACGCTTTGTACGTGGTCGGAGTGCGTGGAGCATGCGTTCAGCGTGCATGTGCCAAATGGGTGCTCCCGCACATGTGCAGAAGCTTTTTTAAGTGAAAGCTCAAAAAAAGCTTCCTGCACATTCACGCAGGCGTGCTCTGCGCAGGGACAGGTAAGTACGGGCGCACGGGGGGGGCCTTCGGTCCAGGACTCTTAGAACCAGTTCGGTGACATCACAGCGTCACCGCTATCTATTCTAAAGAACCGGACCGAACCGAACCGGGAACAACCCACCACTGATATAGTCATATATAGTGTTTTGAAACTGTGAGCAATTAACTGGGAGGTAAACTACTAAGGTCCAAAACTTTGAATATGAGGACTATAGTTTACAGCAGGCGCCAAGCAATGTTAAAAACAAGTAGATCGCTCTGCACAACAGGTTTTCCCCATTATTATCTTTCTCCATTCCTTTTACACCTCAAATTGGCCCAAATGTGCCTCCAAAGTAAACGGAGCACATTGGCAGTCTATAGGTAGGTGTTAATAAGAATTTATCCTATTAGTTAAAAGGTATATACCAGAAGAATGCAGTTTACCTGCTGATAATATTTAATACTATATATAACTGAAGATAATAATGGAAATATTATATAATAATATATTGGGTTTTAACTTTTACATATACTTTCTTGCCTCTTATTTCTCTGTCCTGGTAAATCGCTGCTGATGCTGTTGCCTATGGTGATAAGATTTTATTTAAACATTGAATGGTAGCAGCTCAACTGCCACCTCTTGCAGCAGCTGCACTATGCATGCTGTAATTTAAAACCTCAGATTCTTCTGGGAAACACTTTTCATTCTGCTGTTTATATAGATATTCATATCCAGCCCTGCTAATGTCTGCTCGCCAGGCAGAATAGTTAGTTCACTAGAATTCTAAGCCAGAATGCAATATAAATAAGAGATTCAATAAGATACTGTATAGTTTTTAAAAGGACAATAAAATAGAGGCAAAATAAATAACAAAACATTTTTCCAACAAAGCACACACTTAGCAAGTAAAAAGCAGCAGAGCAAAAGTGTATTATTTAACAATAAGAAAGTCGACTCCAGAGCCTAGTGCTCCAAAAATATCCTTGTAGCTATTGATATGAGCCTCGATTTGTTAAAATCAGGGCAGAATATGGGAGAATATCCTGTAGGTATGAAATAAAGGAAGAATAGAACTTTAAAGAAAGAATGGACTTGTACTTGTGGCTGGTTCTTTGTTTTAAAGGATACTACAAATCTATTATTTTTGTTTTAGTAAAAAAAAAGACTCAAATTTCTGACTATGGGCACAGTAATGCCTTCCCCTTCCCAAGGTACTATGCCAGGAACCCCGACTATAGGATCAGAATGCATGGAATGGTGTCTTTTATACTGATTACTAAGTGGTCCAGTAAATGTTATAGGTAAAAAGCCATTGAGAGCTCTAACAGAACCAATGGGGATCTCTTGGCCCAATTCTTAGTTAATTTGTCAAGGAAAACAAAAGCTGTTTCAGTTCAACAGCCTTTAGAGTCATTAGGTAGAGCTCCTAAAAATGGAAGTGAAGAATATGTGGCACATTGGTTTTTAAGGTAGTAGAGCAGCGTGCTATCTATTTAAAATCCAATGTTATTTTTTTTAATTTAAAAAAAAACCCACAGTATTTCTCCCTTTGGCAACTCAACCTGTATCCTTGGTAAATATGATACTAGGACAAATTAATTTGCAGGTAACAATATTCCATATATTTCCAACTTATTAATTAAGATGCACCAATAATTAAACCATTTCATGATGAGGTCCCACAGACAAGAATACTGAATAAGCAGCACCAGCAGTAATACAGAAACAATCTAGTTTACTCAAGTTAAATATGCTTCAATTGAAAAGACAGTATCATAAAACAGCAGAGGGTAACTATTTTTTTTTTAAAAAAATGGATAAAATTCATAAATGTGTTATGGATTATTATGATGGAAAGGAAGCAACACTTTTGAGAAAACTTTCTGGATAAAGTAAATTATTATGTCTTACTAAACCATCCACATTTTAGTAACACACTTAAAGATGATTTATTGATGGTGCATTTCTGAACCAAATATACCAGAATGTAAAAAACAATTCAATGCCATTTTCTACAGTACGTATGCAGTCCCATTAGAGCCAAGAGAACCCATTCTACTGAGTCAGTGATTACTGAATCACCCCCATAATTCTAACATTCAAATTTATTTTATTCCTGAAATGTTGCTAAGATTTTTAGACTGAATATTGCTGACTGACCACTTATGAAATGATACATAAATCCAGATGTCTGATAAATGCCTGGATGTCACTGCTTTTCCCTTGTTCCTTTTAAACTATATTTTGTAACAACAATAAGGCACTGTCTATCATGTATTTCTCAGGGAATATAGCCCTTCTGGGACTGATAAAATTCCTTTGCCTTCATTCAGCCTTGTAACTCTGCATGAGATACTATATAGCCGGAATGCATGTGTTTTCATGTGCACTGTGTAATCCCAAGTAAATTGTTCTTCCATTAAAAAAAGAAGCTACTATTTAAACACATTCAAACTTCGTAGCATTCAAGCAAATACCTGATGTAACATATGATCTCAATAATCATCACAAAGGAAAAGACTGAATAATGAAATTCTTTATTAGTCAGATATCACAGGACAGTTTCTATTGATATCTCTCAGGGTACTAGAGCTTTTTTCAGATAGATGATGTGACTACTTTCATCCGTTTGTTTCCATACTCAACTTTTATGAAAAAGAAATGTTGTGCCAATTACCAGCAATAAAACTGATGTTTAGTTTTGTGATTGATAGAATACACTTTATGACAAAGCAACTTTATCTTCAAATGCAGTGGGGAATAGATGTTAATAATAGCATCAAGGATTGATTTCTGAAAAGTATTCCACTAGGTTCATTCTTCCAATACTTTTTATACATTGGATTATGTTCAGCATGCAATTTAACGATTAATTAGAGTGCAACACATTAAAAACTAGATGTTTTTTTACCTTGCAAAAAAAGGTAAATAAAGCTGAATTGTATGAAAATTAAAAATTTTGGAAATGCAGCCACGAGGCATTACGAAAAACCTGCTTTGAATTGTAAGTGATAAGAAAGGCTACTCATTAAAGCAGCCATATCTGTTCTTTTCAGACTGAAGTAAAAGGTCAGCCTGCCTTCCTGCCATCTTGTAAGGCTTTGAATGTACAGTATGCATGGATTTATGAGCTAATGTGTAGATTTTGAAAGGATTTCACACAAACCTGGAGCTAGCCCCTGGCCCATTTTTCTTATAAGTTCCAAGTCCATAACCATGTTAACTACTGAGAAGCTGCCTGTCATATCCTGTTAATGAAACTTTGACTTCCCTTTGTTCTGACAGCAGCAAACAGCTGCTTGTAAATGAACCACTGTCTCTGGGCTGGCTCCCATTATGCCCTGCTTTTGTGTTTGACAAGGTCACTTGCTGAGGGGATTTTTAAGGAAAAAGACTCTGCAGTCTACGGAATTAGATTTAAACCATAGACAACCCAGTTAAAATATTTTTTCCCTAATGTATCAGCAAAGTGAGAATAATGAAGAAGAAGAAATATCTCACACACAGTTTTTCTCTTCCTAGTAGTGATTTCATAATTCTAACAATTATTGTATAAAAAACAAACCATGTTTTCATAAATCTTCTTTCAAATTAAATTTGTATGAAAGTTTGATCGTTCAGCAGGATTAACAAAAAAGATTAATGTAATATTATTCATGTGGTTGTCATTGTTGACACACATGATTCTAATAGCAGGCATAACAATGTGAAAAGTTTCTTTTTTCTAGATTTAAAAAAAAATGTTTTCAGATTTTGTTTATTTGTTTTAACATTGGGCCAATTTTGTTCAGAAGAACTAGCTCCCTAGCCAAGTCAAAGACTATTGTAAACAAAATTATTAAAGTGGTTGACTTTATAATGGATTGCAGACTTTTCAAGGGATGGAAAATGTGTACTTCTGGAATCTGTTCTTGAGATAACTAAGACTCCAGCCAAAGACACCAAAATTGTTCAGATGTTATATATAGAACTAACCGTTATTAGATTCTCGTTCCCACCAGAGTTTGACCTATGATCTCAGGGTGAACAAAAAAAAAGTGGACATTATGGTACGCAATCCTTTTGTTTGAACATTGTCTTTGAAGCCAGGCATGAAGCCAAGAATGAATGGAAAGTATTCTAAGAAATGGAAGATATGATACTGGGAGACATCCTGTGGAATTTGCATGAATGGGTTTGAGTAGCCCATATTCAACATTCACACAAATAGAAGAATGGGGATGGGCTACTTTAAGCATTCTTTTGACTTCTTCATCACTGACCATTCAAAACAATGAATAGAGATAAGTCTCTTCTTGTCATTCTCATATAACTCCAAAAGGCCACTATTATCCTATTCTGTATCTCAAATTGAATAACCTTTCAGCTCTCCATAATACAGTATTAGTCTTTTCTGTGTAATGCCAATTAATGCAAAAAGGAAAAGGAGGTGAGGAAATATCTCTCTCTCTCTCACACACACACACATACTCTCTCTCTCTCTCTCTCTCTCTCTCTCTCTCTCTCTCTCTGCCTCCCTCCCTCCCTCTCTCTCTCTCACAGACACAAATACTAGGAATGAATGTTCAATCTATTTTATAAGTTACACAACAGAACATTCTAGTGTACTTCCCTTAACATCTGTCTGAGATAAATGACAAAATAAAACCATGACTGTAGAATGTATGCTTCAATTGTAGCCCTTTCATTACCACATTATTATTATTATTTTCTTTTAAGAACAAGAGCATGAAGTTTCTGCCTGCTGTTAAGGAACTAGATGTTGTGGAAGGAATTTTGGGAGGACTTGATTCTCCTTGGGAATTCCAGCTAAGAATATCTTCCTTTGAATTCTAACATTGTCACTGTTTTCTGTAAGCGTAAGTGTTACTCTTCGTAAAGTAACAATAGCTACAAATCCATTAGACTGCCAGTTTCTTGCAGTTCATTTTCAACCCAACTAGCATAACAAGCTTAGAGACAGTGGATGACACTATAAAAGTTTTTAGAAAAAATCCTGTCCAGTGTATCCCAATTCCAACCTGCAGTATACCTCTGAACAATATGATGATCCAATTATAGATCAGAGTTTCACTTTACACAAATATCTGAATATTTCTAAGCAATGGAAATATCACAAAACTGCACTTCCAAAACAGAAAAAAAAAAAATAGTAGCTTCACCCAATGTACAATTTAGATATTTTAAAAAATTCAATTTGAAGAAAAGTGTAGAACGAACAGAAATATTCTCTTTGTTTTCTTTTGGGCTAGAGGGATATACATGCTACTTCCCTATCTTGGTTAAAGTAAAATAATTGTTTTTTCCAAGAATACTTCTTATATCCAGTCTACATGGCACACTGCCTTTCAACCTTTAGACAAAAGCTTGAGCAAGTCTTAAATCTGGCTACTAATTGTATAAACAGTAAACTCTATAACTTTTCTCTACTACTGCTGCACTGATAATCCAAAGTGCCAACTTGCTATGTGCTACTTGGCTCAACACCCTATAGGATTGCCACCCCTAGTTAGGTATGACACTTCCTGTCATTTTCTGACAGAGAACAGGTTTAGGTTTCCAAATTTGTGAGAAGTAATATACAGATACAAAACCATGCCACACATTCTCACATTCCCTTATCTCTGGATTATCTTCCTCTGGAGATGTAGGATGCTTCCAATCTCCTGAGCTTTAAAAAAGTTTGAAGACTGGAAGACAAGCACTTTCCATGTTTCTGTATGTCTGGGGAAGTCAGGCCAAGTGGTTATGTCCCATATCTTAATTAATCTGGTTTTGGCTTCGCATATCTAATATTCATTGAAACCAGCTCTAAAAAAAAATCCTTTTTCCCTTTTATTGTTTCTGTACTGTTTTGATTATATTCATTTCAATATGTTGAAATGTTGGATCCAGTTGAGATAATTTTCACTTCCTACCTGTCAGTGTTGACAGAACCAAACCTTGTATTCCAAGATGCTGACCTTAAGGCATTCATTATCACTTCAATAAGAGCCTAATTACAATTTATGGCATAGGAACTCACATTCCAAGAGAAGTCTACTGAACATATATTCTCTTTTTCGAAGTGTTGACAGCATCTGGGCCATTGATCTATTCTATCAAAAAGATATGTAGATTAAAATATAGATAAGAGGTCTATGTATTTCAATTAAACACTGCAAGTTACAGAAGAAATGCAAGTCTTCCCTTTTGAGTTGTCTTTACAAGTAGGCAACAGTGAATTATAACTACAGTACTTTGTTCTTGTTTTAATCACAATTCCACAAGTGGTTCTGCACCATGAATTTAGTCAACATAATCTTGTAGATTAACAAAGGGAGATGTAGATTAAACTCATTACAGATTTTATCATATGGGACAGCTGGCAAAATTATGTTTCTTAAATGAGTAACAACAACCTCCTCTTTCCACTCACTCTCTCCTTAACTAACACCCTGGATGAATATATTTGGAATGCCTGTAAAAATGATGAATTGCTGGTTTACAACAAAAGAAGAAGATTGGATTCAAGATTAAAACTGAAATCGCCAGCTGAATTGCATTCCCATTGTAAAAGGAGCATTGCTAACAAAATTTGGACAAAATCCTTTAAAAAATTAAGAACTACCCCCAAAGGTTTATTAATACGTGTTAGTTCTTTAAATTGGTTTTTAGAATCATTGTACACTGATTGAATACCTGACTCCCCACTGAGATTAAAATCATGATACAATTCATTTATGGAATTCAAATCCCAGCACTACCGGTTCGCTATCAGAAGCACACGGGCGTGAATGCTTGCTTTGTGAACGGTGCTTCTGCGCATGCACAGAGCATTTTTGATGACATCTGGGTGGATGGGCAGAGCCTCCCGCCACCGCCACAACTGGTTCGTCCGAACCAGGAGCAACCCACCACTGATACAATTCCGAGGACATGTAAGTCCCACTAAAATTTGAGTGTGCACACACTCGCATTCACACAGAATTCTGTCTGATCATATTCAGTTAGAATCCCAGTCAGTTTTATGTGCATTTTTTCAACAATGCTGAATATACTGCAAGACGTGAGGAAATGGCATGGAACCAGCTGAGTGGCTCATATCTCCTGTTTGGATTTCTTGAATATATGAAGAGAAAGCTAAACATCCTGATGTTACATTAAAACCATTCACTGCAAATCCATTCACAATGTATTTTTATTCTCCAAATGTATTAAGTAGCTTCATACTCCAGCTGCAACTAACCATTCAAGAAACCTTGACCTTATAACCCTTCCTTGCATGGTTAAGTCAGTTACATGAAGTGAATTTGTGTGTGTGTTTGTGTGCCTGAGAGAGAGACACAGAGTAAGAGAGACAGACAGAAAGACACATACACACACAGAGAGGGGGGGAAGAGGGGGGAAGGGAAGAGAGACAGAGAGGGGAGACAAAGAAATCTTAAGAAATGGGACAGAAACAATGATTTGCTGCTACAAATACACCTTACAAAAGCCAACTCACTAATTTTATTACCAGAAATATGTTTCTTAAAACAGTGCAATACTGCAAACAGTACAATATCTTTGTATCTCCTTTAACTTCAATATCCACTTTGTCAGTCCAGGAAGATTACAAAAGATTTTGAAGGATCAAAATGTATGGGGAGAGATATCTATTTCCCTTTCCACCCGCCTTTCATTCCATATCCCCAAAGTATCCAAGGCATCCTTTTTCCTTCCTGTACTGGCATCAAACAGGCCAACCTAGCCTTTCTTGAAAATAATAACGTATACTGAAACCGTCACAGGACCACAATCATCGAATTAATTCAAAACATGTAAAATGAACAGAATGCATTATATGCAAGAATAAAAGAGAATTGTTCTGCTATTACACTTATTTCAAGGATAGTAACTTTGGACTCATTTATTCAAAATGGCATTTGATTTGCTTTTAAGCCAGACTCTTATCAACAGCAGTTGGTGTAAAACTACTGTGGTAGCTGACTCCATTATGAACTTCAGAATCCATTGCCTTGCTAAAGATTGCCATGAGGGGGCATAGAATAGACAGCTAACTTGCCTCTTTTTCTCTGATTTCAGATGCTGCAACTACAGAGATAACTGAAATAAATTTCCTTTGAGAGCCAAGGATTTCCTCTGTATTATGCCTATTTTTCTGCAACCAATAACTAAACTTTCGTAGTAGACCTTAACTCAGTAATGACTTTGGGCCAGGGTATCCAAACACCGAAAATCAGAAATAAAACTTTGATAACTAACATGTGAACTGGGAATACCTAGCAAGTGCTTGAAAAGCTTGCCAGTCAATTGTACTTTAACTATATATCTCTGTTTGTTTCCAGCTTAATCTTTTCAAGATATTGCAAGCACAGGACAAAAGAATGTGTGAAACTAATATCTGTCATTTCTAATATTATTTTGAAGAGTTGGCAATGAAAGTGAATTTTACAGAGGTTAAAGTCTTCTTGAAGTTAAGCATTTTTCCATTTCCCTCCAGTACAAGAATAACATAAACAATATTTCATGCCAACTTTAGCCACTGCCCTATCAAACTGCAATAAGTACTGTGTATAGCAGCTGCCTTGTTTTATGACCTAAAGCTGCCAATACAATCCTTACCACTCCTTACCGTTCTTGCAAGGCAAGAATGAAGTAAAAATATCAGATTTCAGTAAACAAAACAGTCTATTTACCAAGCTGACATGAATTAAGCAAAGAAACTATTCAGAGAACCAGAGCCAAAAAAGTTTTTTTTAAAAAAACAAAACAAAACTGGTAGTTTCAGGAATTTGGTTACATGGCAAGATAGGGACTGAACTACAGAGGTGAACCTCTGAAGTTGTCTGTAGCAATGAAGACCCTCCCAAGGTCATGCCTTTATATGGAATGGAGAGCTGCTTTTTTCATAGATGCTTGTACATAAAAGCTGACAAAATCTTCCTTAAATCTGATAAGTCTCAGCTTTAAGCAAGCTTTACTTCTCAAACTATATGTTTTCTATACAACTTTTTATTCTCTAGCACTTGGAGAAAATTGTCAATGACAAAATTGCAAAACCGTCGTGTTTGCAGTTTGTCAAAGCCTATTCTCCTACCATAAAAAGAACAAAACACTTTATAAGTGAAGAGCTAAGGATGCAGTACGTGGAAAGGCTGCAAAATCTTTTTGCATCAAAAAGCCACTATAAACCAGCCTTCTTCAAATCCAGTCTGTGCATATATTCAATCCCCAATAAAAATAATTGGGATACCAGATTAGGAAAGGCTGGGTGATTCCTCAACTAATGAGGAGAACGTATGGCAGGCTCAAAATGCATGAGACTGTGACAAGCTACAAACAGTACACAAAATCCTAGAAAATATATACCGGTAGTTTGAAATCAATATAGTGAATGCTATCTAAAGATGCAATAATCAATCTGATATCCTTAGAGGTTTGAGACTATAATTCCTATAGTTCTGCCATTGACATTCTGACAGAATCCAATGGAAATTGAAATAAAAAATGTCTGATAAGCATGAATTGTCTATATAATATATTTTCTAAGATGGTAATCATCTCAGAAAACTACATACCACAACAGCCAACAAAAAACAATGAATATGGCTGGGTAAACAGTAAAGGAAATGGGCTTGATGAATTAACATGGCCTTGGAGATTGTATGCCCATATTAAACTGCTTCTTTCTTGGTTTTAATTTTAATTTTATTTACTAATCTTACCTTATTAATTTATATTATAGCCAGACCAAAACCAGAACAGTTTAAAATGTCACACTGCATTTCTTCAGGGTCAGTAGTAGGTTGGGAAGGCACACTGCTATATTAGCTGGCCGCAAAAGTCTTGGATTCTTAGATGCATTCAATTTAATCAAACTAATATAGTCAAGCAATCTATAACATAAATTCACTAAAATAAAACTGAGTAAGCAGAATTAAAATTGATGCAATCTTGTGATGCCTTGCTTAGTCACACTAAGTCTTTAGCTAACCATATTACAGGCTTTGAGAACCGTTATCCAATTTAGGAGCAAGGACACAGAGTAAGATACAAATTATTTTAATTCTAAAACACTAACATTTTTATACTGACTCCATATAACCAAATCTCTTTTAAAGATAGAAAAAAGAGTGAAGTAATATATGATTCTGGCTTAATCTACAAGTCATACACTTAGGTTTGCATTATCTTGGTTTCCATTATATACCATTATGGAGATTAATGATTTGCCTTTGAAAGACAATAGGGTTTGAATCATTCAGATAAAAATAAGGATAAGCAAGCTTATCTTCTCCATCTAGTGCAAGGATAAATAAATTATTCTGAATTGGAATCCATAATCTTTTAAGTAGCATGTTGAAGGCTACACTCACAAAAATATTTTGGGTATATGAAATCTAATTTTGACTTCATTAAGTTTAACTGACGTTCAATGTTATGAAAATATTAATTTTTATAATTATTGTTAGATTTTTACCCCAACTTTATTTCTAAAGAGAAAGAGTCAACTCAGGATAATGAACATACCTAATACTCCTGCCTCCAATTTTCCCAGCAAGTTTGTAAGGTGGCTTCGGGTTTGGGCTTCGGTGACTAGCCCAAACTCAAGCATAAAGCAGGCCTACACCTCACAATATTATGTGAATATTCTTTTATTCTGTGATTTTTTTCTATGCTAGCATCTTAATGATCAGACAAAACCAACTCCTTGTTATTCTAATGGTTGCAATTCTCCTTCCTGTCCTCATGGCTACTTTTATAGTCCATTATGGCTAGAAAGTACTAGCCAGTTTCTTTATTTAACAATGTGCCTTTGTTAAATGCATTTTATTATATGCAGACATTACTACTGGCATTAGTCACGGAAAGTTGTTCTTATAGCAAAATGTGTGAGAACTAAGAGTACTGTAATTTTCAGAGTATAAGACACACCTTTTTACCCCCAAAAAGAGGGTGAAAATCTGGGTGCATCTTATATCTGAATGTTACCTGAGGAGACGTCTGCCAAGCTGCCCCCCCCATCGCTGCCATCGCTGCTCACCTGCCGCTGATGCCTGAGGAGCCACCGCAGGTTGGCACTTTCTGTGGGCACACGATGGAATGAGAGCGGAGAGGCAATAGGCGCATCTGAAGAGTTTTTTCACATTTCTGGGGATCGGGTGCTCCCCTCGCGCCCAATCCAAAGTGATCACAGCGGTGCGACCCGAGTGTTTCCTCCAGAAGCTTGTGTGCTCCTTCGGTATCTTTTCCCCAGGCCCCTTTCCCTGCCGGTTTGCATGATCTGCTGTGCACCTCCTTTCCATCGCAATTTGTGATACTGCTGTGCACCTCCGTTCCGTTTGCAATGCTGCTGTTGATTTCGGCTTCCTCCACCATACTCCTCCTCCTCTGGAACAGAGGTGCACAGCAGATCATGCAAACCAGCAGGGAAAGGGGGCCTGGGGAAAAGACACCAAAGGAACGCACGGTTGCCAGACTTAACGAGTAAGCCTCCACGGAGAATGCTCGGGTCACACTACCGTGGTCACCTTGATGGATTGGGCACAAGGCAAGCATCTGATCCCCAGAAATGTGAAAAAACTCTTTGGACGTGCCAATCACCTCTCCACTCTCATTCCACGGTGTGCCCACAGAAAGCACCAAACTGCGTCGACTTCTCAGACGGCGGCAGCAGATAAGCAGCGACGGCAGTGATGGGGAGCAGCTCGGAAGATGGCTCCTCAAGCGGCGCTGCTATCGGGTTTGAAGACCCTTGCCCTACCCAGAGGTCTTCAAACTTGACAGCTTTAAGATTTGTGGACAATCTGGGACTTGAAGTCCACAAGTCTTAAAGCTGTCAGGTTTAAAGACCCTTGCCCTAACCCAGAGGTCTTCAAACTTGACAA
>JANHFM010009369.1:0-16666 GCA_032468115.1 Grayia smithii
AGAGAGCATTGCAGTAGTCCAGCCTTGATGTGACGAGGGCATGAGTGACTGTGCATAATGCATCCCGGTCCAGGAAAGGGCGCAACTGGTGCTGCAGGAGAACCTGCACAAAGGTCCCCCTGGTCACGGCCATCAGATGGTCATCTAAGGACAGCCGTGAATCCAGGAGGACACCCAGATTGTGCACCTTTTCCGAGGGGGGCATGGTCTCACCCCCAATCAAGAGTGATGGTATCTCTTGGGCTCGGGACGCAGATATCCACAGCCACTCAGTCTTTAAGGGATTGAGTCTAAGCCTGTTCCTACCCATCCAAACCCGCACCGCCTCCAGGCATCGGGACATCACGGAAAGGGCATCACCGGGTTGGTCCGGAGTGGAGATGTACAACTGGGTATCATCAGTGTACTGATGATACCTCACCCCAAAACTGCAAATGATCTCACCCAGCGGTGTCATATAGATGTTAAATAGCATTGGGGAGAGAACCGACCCCTGAGGCACCCCACAAGTGAGAGGCCTCAGGTTCGATCTCTGTCCCCCTGCTAACACTGACTGTGAACGGCCTGAGAGGTAGGAGGAGAACCACTGTAAAACAGTGCCACCCATTCCCAACTCCCGGAGCCGTCGCAGTATGATACCATGGTTGATGGTATCAAAAGCCACTGAGATAATCTTCGGCATCTTCTGCTCTTTGAAAAGCAAACACAATTCCATTATCCTCATTTTGTTACTTGAAGTTTCCAAGATCTTCAGTGGTTAAACAGACCTTGTATATGCATAAAACTACATTTTGTATATGCAAAACTACATTTTGGCTTTTTAAAAAAAATAGTTACACATGAGCAGAATGGCAGATAAACATCTGCTCATGCATAAAATGTATGTGTGTATGAGAGAGAAAGAAATTAGGATTAGTTTATCTGTGTCATACATTTGTTTCTCCTTCTCTTCACTTGATCATGATAAATCTAACTAAATTGTGAAATCATGAAATATCCATGTGGTTAAGTGGCACAGAGCCTTGAGTGGTCTGTGGGCAGCGCAATTAAGAGTTGTGTGATTAAGGCAATGAGCTGATTGGCTAAGGAGTAAGACATTGAATCAAGATTAACTCCTTTGAGTTCTCACTTTTCCTTCTCTATTTGTTGATTTCCCAACATATGCCAGGTCAAGAAAGTAAATGGAGCAGGGATTTTAGGAAAGCTATTCTGTGTCATTTAATCACAGGATCTTGAATTTTCTTCTGCCTCCTCTTATAACAAAGAGAAACAGGGTGGTGTTCTTTAATTTCTTTCTCACACTTGCTCCTTTCCCAGGGCTGTTTTTGCATTCCTTCCTCAAGGTTATTCCTCTACAGTAGTATTGTTTAAGATGCATTTAGTATCATAGCAGTATCATCAAATAAAAATAAAACTATTGAGTTATAAGCTCCCAGGAGACAAAAAAGAAGGAAGAGAGTGAGAAAAAATGAGAATTTGTGAGAAGAAATTTGCCTGGAAAGAGGAACAGGAAGAAAAACAATGGAGATATTCCATGATAAGAACCTCCATCTTGGTCATCTAAACAATTTAAAAACCAGCAACTTTTATCACCCAAAGAATGGGTAAATGAATTTAGTGTCCATCTCTACTTCTAATACGCTAGAGACACTTGGAGAGAAACTTCAGATGGAATTAGGGAAACAAAAGTTCTGCAATGCTCTGTGATTTGAGTGGTCTATTTGCCCCAGTCTGCCTTTATACTCTTCATTTCTCTCCCACCCCCAAGAAAAAAAACCCACACATTTGTTTTCTTGAGTTATCAATCCCAGAGAAAACAAGAATATGCAGACTCAGGTCTAAAAGGTTGCTTCCTCTGGAGGACTCAACTGAATTTATGGCTAAACAGTGTCTTCTTACAATGCAAACTATCATCATAGTGTTTGAGCAATCGGTGGCTATAAATAAGAACTTGGATTCATTAAAAAAAATAACTTTGAGGCTTTTACTTGTAAGTATACAGAAAAACTCTCTGCTGTTATTGAAGCCCATGTGAGAGACCCAGCTAAGCAATATCTCTTGAGAATGATTGTTCAGCAATTTCAGGCTAATAAAACTGTAAAAGTCAACAATGCAGCCCAATTGAAACAGTCTCTCTCTTTCCCAGTTTCCCACTCCTAAGACAAATAGCTATATTCCTATTTGCTACAAAGTCTCTCCAATTGTAAAAGACAGGGCCTCATTAAAGCTCACTCACACTCAGAAAAGAAATCAGGCTGTGCTTCATACATCATTTTAAAAACTCCCTTTTAATAATCCTATAATCTCTTAATTTGGGGTAGAGTCGGGGTTACTAGATGGACCTCTGAGCACCTACTGGCTGGATGCTCTTCCTGACACCATGTGGAGTTTGCACCTTCACCACTAGACCACCATGCAGCTCATTGTTTCATACATCATTACTTTCAGAGGAAATACTTAACTTCTGATGTGTTATTGTGTTGTCAGTGTTTATGAGATTAATATTTATTATATGTATGTATGCATGATCCTACCTCTAATGTTGGCTCCACCCCCTTGGTCTCCACCTCCTCGTATATAAGGGTCGGTGCAGGATCCACCATCTTCATTCTGAAAGTGAACCTGTAACAGAAGAGTAGTGTTATTTATACCTCTGTAAGAAGAATATGCTTTTATCATTCATCTATGAATAAATAGCTTCTATTTGAATTTATCTAATCCTGGAGTCTTTGACCTTGATCCATAAATCCTCAACAATTACAAATATTTAATGTTAGTTGTTGAGTTTCAGTTCTTCCATTGCCACTATGAATAGATAGAATGATGTGTATATGAATGGTTACATTGGCCTGGTAACAACTCTACTGAGGTTTATCCCTCATATGCTGCTATAATGAAGCCATATCTTGCCATCTTGCCAATTTTTCCTATTTGAATTTCAATGGAGAAGAAACTTCTATCTTTAGCTCTGCCCTTCCTGGATTGTAGTCTTCTAAACAATGTGCCTGCAACCAGTCATTGCTCTTCAGATTTGTTCTTGACCAAGCAGGACCTTGAAATTCTATTTGATATGCCGATTGAGGCCAAGAATGAAAATAGGTTACTTCGTATTCAGGTGTGTACATTTTCCAGGTACTGGGACAGAACCTTGACATCATCACTTAGCTATCCTGGAATAAAAAGTTATAACTGGATATCATCATCCTATGATCATATGGATTCCCAAACAGAAGATTTAACCTTAAACTTGCAACACACCAACACTGAGGGATTACCTCTTCCCCCTGCTAACATGACTAGTACAAACTATAAAGGAAGTATGACAACTACCATAAAACAGTGCTCCTCTTTCTCAACCTCCATAGACAGTCCAGAAGGATGCTGTCAGCTTTTGGAGGCAGACCAGACAAGTGAACCAAAGTTATGAATGCTAATGCTGCTTTTATTGTAGTGTTACAGCAAAAGAGTCTTACAAATTTGGGTGTGTCTACCTATTCCCTACCCTAAAGAAAACTATGGAGGGTCAAATCAAATTATTTTCAAATTAATTTCTACTTTGGGTTCAGATTTCTCTTACTGAACCATTGACTTCCTTTTCCTTCAAGTGAAACACATCATCCCTGTCTCAATGAGCAAACAGTACAACATGGACCCAGCTACATGTTGTGTCCCTAGCTATCTTAAAAATCTAGGAGGATCTGGGTTCACTAACAGGTGGTCTAACTAACGGAACAGAGAACTCTTTTATATTCTTCCACTGACTCAAATTCATCTCAAATCACATTATGAGACTGAGTCTCAGCCAGGACAGTTAGTCCTTTTTTTGTGGTTGATATTTAGAACTACTCAGGTGCTCAATTTTAGTTGCCTCTTTCATTTTATTTTCAAATAATAATGACTTTGTGGTGCAAGCTGAACTATAATAGGTTTCCTCCCTTAGACATTTGCATTATTTGCTAATATTTGTGATTGTACAGCTTTCTGACCTGCTGCTGTACATTATTTCAGAATTCATTTAGCATAATTTTGCTTCTCTTTCATGTGTGTGTTTCAGAGCATAGACTGATTTTCACATATGACTCATTTAGAACATCTCAGGTCTATGTGAGAATTAATCTTGCAGCTGATCAAAGTTCTTCTCAAAAGAATGTAGTTATGAAGGTTGAATAATAAATGCAATTTGTCAGCATAAATAAAAGTTGACATTTTCTTTCTTTTATATTAATGGGTCCCACCTGTAGGATCATGTTTCTTTAATAAAAACAAGGAATTTAGCAACTTTTTAAAGTTGTAAGTCTGATAAAGTACATATGTTTATGTTCAGCTGAGGTAAAACAGATTGACAATGGAAATATGTGTGTGTACATGGATAATACATCTCTCCATTAAATTCTTCTTAGTAAATTTACTTCCATGTTAGTGATCCTAAGTAGGTCTTTTTTCAGCCTGTTAAGAATAGAGGAAGTAACATGCCACACAAAGTATATTCAGAAATGAACAGATTCAAGATCCTTTCAAATTAAAGTGGTAATATTATTTCCTACCATGGAGTAGAAATTAGTTGGTCTTCTTTGTTCTGGCAAATGAATAAGTAATATTCCAGGGGTTACCATAGGGAACAGCCACCATAGTACCCTCCACAAATGTGAGGCAATGAAGAGAAGGTAGCATATTGTCAAGTATATCAATAATCAGTATCACTACTAGATAATATCATCGCAAGAGCTAGTAAGTTCTCTACCTCATTATAATTTGGAAGAGACCCTAAGAAACAGCTAGAGAGAGATGAAAAGGAAATTTTCACAATTATCATTGGCAACGTAGAAGAAAACTGATTAAGCAGATGCATCACTTTTTTAAAAAGTATCTGTGCTTCACAATAATAGTTTTAAATGGTAACACTTGTTTGTAAGACTTTTTAATTTTTCATAGTCAAAGTTACAGTTTGCATTTACTTTGTGTGTTTATAAAGTTAAATGTACTTTCAAAACTAAACCTTTGTAGTCAAAAGTCATACTAACATGTCCAAATGTCCAATGAAAATTAAATTCCACAATGTATAAAATTACAAATATGCTCCATAACCAAACTATTGGGCCTTATTGATGATCATTCATTCATTTGGTTGCTCTAAATGTTGATATTTTTAGAGTTTTAAGTCAGAATATTATTTCAATGCAGTATATAAATGTTAATAATGAAGCCTAGTTGTGATCATGATTGTCATTCCAATATATCATTAAAGAGATCAATGTCATCAGTTTCACTGTGATGGAAACTGCCAATTTTTTTAGCATCTCTGGATAGAAACAGGAGCTATTGATGAGATTATGTAGTTGGGTAATAATACATCTGCAAGCAAACAATCAAACTCAGAGAACTTCAACAACTTCATTATTCAACCTCAAGCTATGCATATTGTCTTATCTTGAGAAGAACTATTTAACTAGTCTACTAGTCTATGAGTGTTCATTTCACAGGGAGTTTTTTAGGAATCTCTACTGAAATTGATGCAGTTAGGAGATGTAAAAGTGCTTATTTATAGCTGGATTAGGTATAGTATCACTGTACAAATGTTATACATACATGCAGATAGACACAGGTAAGGGCTAGATATCTGTGTCAGTAAACAACATGAAGAACTTATGAAAGGAGTTAAAGAATTCTATTCTATTCTAAATTCATTGCAGTGCTACTAAATGAAGTTATTACTGAACAACACAATTCTTGGATTCTTTTGCCTTATCACCAGGTAGACTGAGATGACTACCTCTGGAAGCTGATTTGGGGTGATGTGAAAGAGATGAATATAGCTATTTGTTTAATTTAAATCTTTATTCATTTGGGTGCAAAAGGAATTAGGGTGGCCTTAGATATTATACAGGGTTGTTTTGGAAAGAATTGGGTTTAGTTTCACTTGTTGTGCCTCCAGCAACCTAAAGTTCTGGATTTACACTCTATAAAGATTCTCAGTCTGATTCCTTTAGCTTGTTGCTAATTTTCATGAGTTGAATTTTTAAACCTCTCACTAAACACATTGGCATTGTTTCTAACTGCACAAGCTTTTCAGCTGGCATGTTGATGGAAATACCTAACTTCTGATGCGTTACTTCACTATTGTGGTTAAAGGGTTAAACTTGGTATTAGATACATGTGGTTCGATGACCTGTTGTGCAACATATGGACTGAGGTGACTTACTCCATAATAATACATGAAGATAACAGGGCAGCCATTTAGATATCCAAGGCCGGCCATAGGTCAAAGATCACAACATATAGACATAAAATATAAACATGTCAGGCAAATATCGGAATTAGGGTTCATTAGGGCTGTATACTGTGAAACCCAAGAACAGATAGCTGATATCCTCACGAAGCCTCTACCCCAAAAACAACATTCCTATCTCACCACAAAAATGTGTGTATATATGCAATAAGTGTTTATATGTTTGCATCCCTATCATAAGTTAAATATTTAGAAGGGGTTTGTTGATGGAAATACCCAACTTCTGATGCGTTACTTTATTGTGGTTAAAGGGTTAAACTTGGTATTAGATACATGTGACCTTACCTTTGTATCATGCTCTGCCTTCTTGGTATAAAGGACTCGTGCCTGGGTCCAATCTTCGTATTCTGTGTATGTACCTGCAATAGATAAGACAACATTAGAACCTATGTAAGTCTGCATTTATTCAAACTAAATAAATGAACTTGAATTGGACTTACCTGCATCCTGTGGTTACTGGGCTTGATCTTCTACCTCTAACATGGCAATAGCTGGGTTAGTCTTCTCATAAGAGAAGAAGGAGGAGACAAACAAACAGTCAAAGAAAAAAAATCACAGCAGTTCTAAAGTTCACGTAATTTTGTTGCAATGTAGCACAAGGGAATTCAAAGACAAAACATCCTATTCATCTTACAGCTAATCAGTTTGGTTTATGAAAGGCCAGGCCAGAGTTCAGAAAAGAAACACACTGCGCTTCAATTGGCATGACTATTTATTCAACTAGCCACATATTTAGACTTCAGCAGAGTCTATGCATTTATTTTAGACACATAGATGCCATTTCTTCCAAGGCTTAGGTTAGATCATATTATACACTGACAATAAAGTAGAAAACTAATAAAGCTGTTGCCATATTCTCTTCTGTCAAATGTGTTTTATGTTCAGTCTCTACAAAATGCCCAAAGCATAATTGATTTTTTTTTTTGTTCCCCTGGAAATTGTGGACATTATGCCATATTCCGGGACTTGGGGCCAAGGGGAAGTAATCATATTAATTTATTTGATTTATATAGCTGCCCATCTCAAATATGTAACTCTTAAAGCAATTAAACATTATATAAAAACATACTAAAAATTCTTTAGCTGTTCTGAATGTGTAATCTAGGAGCTGTAGTCCTGACCAGAGGTGGGTTCCATTTAACTTTACTAACAATGGGAGAAGCTTCTGCACATGTGCAGATCACCCCATGATGACCTCGGGGGGGATGGGCGGAGCGTCCCACCAGTTTTATTACCGGTTCTAAGAACTGGACAGAACCAGGAGCAAACCACTACTGGTCCTGACACTACAAAAGTCAGGAATCAAGGAGTGGTAAAAAGTGATCAGATCAGTTCAGATCAGAGGTTTTTCTTTATATCCTTCCTGCCAATCCTTCCCCAATCCTGAATATTTATTTTGGCTAAAACATTCAGCACTAACCTTTATTGTTTCTACCTTTTTAATAATGACATATCCTAAGGGACTGCCACAAAGAATATATTTTTCCAAAGCACCAGAAGACAGGATAAGAAGCAATGGCTGGAAACTAATCAAGGAGAGGAGCAACCTAGAACTAAGGAGAAATTTCCTAACAGTTAGAACAATTTATCAGTGGAACAACTTGCCTCCAGAAGATTGGACCAGAAGATCTCCAAGACCTTCGCGCACACGAAGAGAACCGGTAGCGAAGGTGGGTAGAACCCACCCCTGGTTAGAATGCAGTACTGCAGGCTGCTTCTGCTGACTGCTGGTTGCCTGCAGTTTGGCAGTTCGATTCTCAGCAGCTCAAGGTTGACTCATCCTTCCATCCTTCTGAGGTTGGTAAAATGAGGACCCAGATTGTTGGGGGAAATATGATGACTCTGTAAAACCATTTAGAAAGGGCTGTACAGCACTGTGAAGTAGCATATAAATCTAAGTGCTACTGCTATCTTTTGCTATGAGGTGTATTAAGAATTATTTTGGTATACTGGAGACCCATGTCAGCAGCGGAGAAGATCAACAAGATGAGAAAGGTAGCCTTGACTACATGGTAGAAACCCCACATTTGTTTATGTGCCTGATCAGCACACGTAAAATTGAGTAAGGCTTCAATTATAGTCACGGCCACCATCTTCGGGATTTTGACACCCCATCCCTAGTAAATAGCCCTGGACACATAATTCTTTCTCAAGGTCTTTTAATTCAATTTCTGCATACCACATAGAGCTGATATTGTGATGAATGTTTGTCATGGTCCTAGAGATCTGAGAATACCTATAGAGAGTAGATATCTGTATCTGAATTCAAGAGAGGGAAACTGTTGTTTTCTTTTCATCCATATACATACTTCTTGGATTTTTTTTTCCACAATCTTTCTTCTAACTAAAAATACTATTCTTAAATATAACTGTCTGGTGATCTTTTTCCCCATTTGTATCAGTTGTGCAAAGTGTTCCCTTAAAAGCAATATAATGTCACATTGTGATGTGGTTAGAAGTTAATGGTGTTTTCTAAGAAAAAGTGTGCATTTTCTGATATTTTCTGCTTGTTTTTGGAAATATTTCATTTTAGATACAGTATATTGCTGACATAATGTCAAAATGCCGCAACTTTATATAATGTAAACACTTCACATATGCCCACACATGTTTATTACATATTTACCCTGTTGTACATATAGCTATGTAAATGCTGTGGATAATTTAGGAATAAGCATTTTCCTTGTTTAGCCTGACAAAAGGAAAATCTTTTCTTTGAGTGTATAAGATTTAAATGCAACAGCAGTTGGCTGAGCCAAATTTTCATATAAATTAATATCACTATAGTATTTTAATAAAGCCACAGTGCTTTTGAAATTATGGAAACATCAATCACTTAACACAATTATTGACTTCATGCATCATACGGCTCATTTTCTTGACAAAGTTGCTAGGAATTTCATAAACATAATATATCAAAAGGCTATAAAATTCCATGTGAGTTAGTCCTAAACTTTCCCAGGGACCATTGTTCGAAGAAGTCAGTGGTTTTGTGATATGCCACAGTGTAATTAAAATGTTGACATATGCAAAGATTTGTAAAGTAGATTAAAACAGTGTGTTGCACATAGAACTTTAAAGGAGAGGAGCAGATGGCTTCATATCCAAAGATGTATGGAAAGTGCCAATAAAAAGCAGGCAGACAACTTATATATGAAGGATGGACAGGAAGAGATATTAATTGTCAAAAGAAAATGGACAAATTTTGGGAAACGTTCCCTCAGAATAGGGCTGAGGAAGATATTGTTGCAGTTCACATTTTAATGCAAACATAATTTACTTATTAAGTCATTATATTTTGAATCCATTAACAGCAGTGGGCAGCTGAAACCTATATGCAACCGGAGCATAAAACTCTATATGACTGGGATTTAATAAAATGTGTGTATTTGAAAAAAACGTATGTAAAAATGTGGCTACTAAGATAAGTACAGGTAGTTCTCGAGTTATGACTTTAATGGAGCATGCTCATTATGACTGCAAGTCATGACAGCCATTTTGTAAGGCACACATGTGATTGCTCACTTAATGAGCCCCAACCATGTTTTCACCAAGATGGTTATTAAGCAAACATGCAGTCATTAAGTGAAGCATAGAGTTTAATCCTAATCCTAGCACAGGCCTAGACCTCTTTGCCCTGGGCTTTCTCAGGCTTCACTAGCCCACTCCCAGCCCTAAGGCATTACCTATGCTGGTTTACCCTTCCCACATTGGATCCATTCAAAGGGCCTTCGCAATTCTCTCATGTTCATGATTCTTATACTCCCTGTTTTACTCCATGAATTACCAACAATGAATTTGCCAATGCAAGAGATAACTTTAGTTCTTTAGCAGTGGTGGGATTCAAAATTTTTTACTACGGGTTCTGTAGGCATGGCTTTGTGGGTGTGGCTTTGTGGGCGTGGCTTTGTGGGACATGGCTTTGTGGGCATGGCAGGGGAAGGTTATTGTAAAACCTTCATTCCCACTCCACTTTAGGGGAAGGATATTGTAAAATCTCCATTCCCTTCCCACTCCAGGGGAAGGTTACTGCAAAATCCTCATTTCTTCCCAATCAGCTGGGACTTGAGAGGCAGAGAATAGATGGGGGTGGGGCCAGTCAGAGGTGGTATTTACCGGTTTTCCGAACTACTCAAAATTTCTGCTACTGGTTTTCCGGAACTGGTCAGAACCTGCTGAATACCACTTCTGATCCTTACGGTGGGTTGTTGTTGTTTTTTTAATCTCCTGGAGAACTACAGGCTTTGTTCTTGGTGCAGTTTTGATTGGCCCAGCACTCCAATTCAGTGATGTTGAGTTGCCTTCATTTCTAAATGATCTGCCAGGCAGTGGACTGGTGGAGTCCAAACTCTTTAGAAATAGTTTTGTAAACTTTTTTAGACTGGTGAAGATCAGCAACTGTTTTTTGGGTGGTCCTCAGAAATCTCTTTTGACCAAGCCATGACATGCTGCCATATAACTGTGTTGTGAAGATCAGACTTTGTAGTAACTTTATTAAAAGTTACAGTTGAACTTTTAGGTCATATTTAGACACAAATATTGAAAATTCGAAAGAGTTCATAAGCATTTTAAGCACCACTATAGTTTCCCCAAATTTAGGCATGCCATAAACTCTGTCAGCTAGCACTATATTGGCAATAACTTTATAGCAATAGCACTTAGATTTATATACTGCTTCATAGTGCTTTTACAGCCCTCTCTAAGCTGTTTACAGAGTCAGCCTATTGGCCCCAACAATCTGGTTCCTCATTTTACCCACCCCGGAAGGATGGAAGGCTAAGTCAATCTTGAGCCGGTGAGATTTGAACTGCTGAACTGCAGCTAGCAGTGAGCTGAAGTAACCTGCAGTACTGCACTCTAACCACTGCGCCACCTCTGTTCATATTTACCCATGTGATTTTCTTAGTAAATTACAGGAGTGGTTTCCTATTACCTTCTCTCATGCAGTAGAAAACAGTGCCTTTGCTGTTATCACTAAAATATTCATCTGCTTCCAGCATATATCACTATATCACTAATATATCACTTTGCCCAATATAAATTGGTTATACAGCTGATAGTACAGGTTGTCCTCAACTTATGACTACAATTGGGCCTAGAATTTCTATTATTAAGCAAGGTGGTTGTTAAATAATGCTTACCTGATTATATAACCTTTTTTTAAACTAAAGTTGTTATCACTAAAATGTTTATCTGCTTCCAGCATCTTCACATATCAGTGCTGCCCAATATAGTTTGCTTAGCAATAGCAATAGCACTTAGACTTATATACCGCTTCATAGTGCTTTTACAGCCCTCTCTAAGCAGTTTACAGAGTCAACATCTTGCCCCCAACAATCTGGATCCTCATTTTACCCACCTCGGAAGGACGGAAGGCTGAGTCAACCTTGAGCCAGTGAAATTTGATCTGCTGAACTGCAGCTAGCAGTCAGCTGAAGTAGCCTGCAGTACTGCACCACCTCGGCTCAGTTAACCAGTTAACCAGCCAACTAGGATCAGCTTACCTTGGAGACCCTGCTGACAGTACATGTTGTCCTCAACTTTTGACTGCAAATGGAATCAGAATTTCTGTTACTAAGCAAGGTAGTTGTTAAGTGATTCTTGCCTGATTTTATGACCTTCTTTCAATCAGTGTTGTTAAGTAAATAATTGCTGTTAAGTGAATCATGCAGTCATTAAGCAAATCTGGCTTTCTTCATTGTTTATCAAAAGTTAACTGGGTAGGTTGCTAATAGTTATGACATGATCCCAGGTTGCTGCAACTATCGTGAATACAAACTAGTTGCTAAGTGATCAAATTTTGATCACAGGACCATGGGAATGTTGCACCTGCATTAGAGTGAGGAGCAGTTGTAAGTCACTTTTTTTCAGCAATGTTATAATATTGAATGGTTGCTAAACAAATAGCAATAGCAATAGCACTTAGACTTATATATCGCTTCATAATGCTTTACAACCCTCCCTAAGCGGTTTACAGAATCAGCATATTGCCCCAAACAATCTGGCTCCTGATATTACCCACTTCGGAAGGATGGAAGGCTAAGTCAACCTTGAGCCTCGTGAGATTCAAACTGGCAAATTGCAGACAGCCAGCAGGCAGCAGAAGTAGCCTGCAGTACTGCATTTTAACCACTGCACTACTATGGCTCTTTGTTTATATGTTGAGGACTAGGTGTAGATACTCTGGGCATACTATCCCAAGGTTCATGGTTCATGTTTTCTGGGAACATTACCTGTAACAAATTGCAAGGATATGCTGGCTGGAGGTTGTGAATATTGGTGTCCAATACATCAAGAAAACACAAAGAAAGTAGTTTTGAGTGAAACTATTGCAGTCAACTTTTTCCAAGTTAAGTGGGAAAAGAAGCCTTCAATAGTTTCACTCAAAATTACTTGGCTTTTATGCATACCTTAAATCATCTCTGATTTCCTTGATGCCATATTTGTTTCAAACAATGCTCTTACCATCTGTGTGGCTTCTCTAAGTCTGAATCTAAATGAAACATTGAAATACCACCCACCTCTCTGGATGCTTCTCAAAGTTAACATGCTATGCAAATTCTCTGTGGATAATATGAGCCATTGTGGTTGTTGTATTTCTCTGAAAAAAATAATAAATCACTGTCTGTCAAGGAATAAAAACCTAATGTATACAGAAACTGCTACATCAAAAGGGGGGGGGGGGATTATAAAGTTCCTGTGATTGTCTGACCTGAGGGAAATATCTGAGCTTAGAGATCTTCTGAAGAATTTGCCAGTTGAAAAGCATGCAATACATTCTTATGGCAAAGATATTAAGATTAGAGGTCCTATGCCCTGAATTTAAGGTTTATTGCAATATAAATGAATGATTCAACTTTGTTTCCCTGTTGGAGACAAGCTTCACTTTTGCTTTCCTCTATTTCAGGTGTGTGTGTGTGTGTGTGTGTGTGTGTGTGTGTGTGTGTGGTGTGGTGGAGATACCTGAAGGGGACATTTTTTAATTTAATTTTATTTATTTTGTCAAGCATGTATTAAATAACAGACATAAGTATAGACAAAATTATGAATACATGAAATGGATACAAATAAAGGGGAACATTAGGACAGGGACAGTAGGCACGCTGGTGCGCTTATAGATGCCCTTAAATAATTCTTAAGAATGGGGTGAGGATGACAGTAGACAGTCTAAGGATAAAGTTTTGGGGGTTTGGGGAAGAAACCACAGAGTCAGGTAGTGTATTCCAGGCATTGACCATCTGTTGCTGAAGTCATATTTTCTGCAATCGAGTTTGGAGTGGTTTACCTTAAGTTTGTATCTATTGTGTGCTCGTGGATTGTTGTGGTTGAAGGTGAAGTAGTCATTGACAGGTAGGACATTGTAGCAAATAATTTTATGTACTATGTTTAGGTTGGACTGAAGGCAGCATAGTTCTAAGTTGTCTAAGCCCAAAATTTCAAGTCTAATGGCATAAGGGATTCTATTGCGGGTAGAGGAATGGAGGACTCTTCTCGTGAAATATCTCTGGACACTCTCAATTGTATTAATGTCTGATATGCAGTATGGGTTCCAGACAGATGAGCTATATTTGAGAATTAGTCTAGCAAATGTTTTGTATGCTCTAGTTAGTAGTACAATATTGCCAGAGAAAAAGCTATGCAAGATTAGGTTAACAACTTTTAATGCCTTTTTGGCAATGCTGCTACAGTGAGATCTGACACTTAGATCATTTGAGATGAATACTCGAAGGTCCTTGACAGAGTGAAGGTTGTCTACGAGGTTGTATCCACCCAGCTTGTATTTTGTGTTTTGATTTTTTTTGCTAATGTGTAAGACAGAACATTTGTTGGTTGAGATTTGGAGTTGCCAATTGTTTGACCATTCTGACAGATAATCAAAGTCTTTTTGTAGGGTATTGTCGGTGGTGCTGAATAGTTTTACATCATCAGCAAAGAAAACACTGTTGCTTATAATATGATTGCAACATATATTTCCTTAGTGAGGAAGAAATACATCAGATATTCAATAGTGTAACAATGTAAAGTTTCTTCATCTAGCCCTTCTTCTCTGTTCAGCATAGTCCTCTTTCCTTCTACCCTCACAACAACAGCAATATACTAATTGTTGCTCATATAGAATCTAAGTAGAAACTGGCATACCTGATTCACCAGGATTACCTACACTGCATCATTAACTGGTAGACCAATTTTGGTTAATTGACTTTTACAGGTAGTGTAAGCATTAAAGAGTAGGCCACTTAATTGAACCCCGAATCCTGGACAGTGGCAGTTTGTTGAGCCATCATACCGGTTACTGCTGGTTATTGTGCACTCTTACAACAGTTGCCATTTTCAATCTCACAAAGGCAATTTGAAAGCAACTGTAATTATGTTCAAAAAAAGTGCTCGTTCAAAGCACTGAGAAGAATCAAGATCACTGCCTCATCCCAAGATGACACAGGTCAAAAGTCTCTTCACAAATGCATGTGTGTATGTATAAACACAAATACTATATTAGAATGTTTTTGAAGGGACTCCAAAAATCCATGTGTGGGAATTGAAGAAGTATTAAGCTACCTTTCCACTTGAAAGTCCTAAAATCCAGAAGCTGTTTGAAGCAGTAGTTTCTGAAGACAGAGAAATGAACTGTCAGCATTCCAGAAAATCCCTCTTCGATGAAAAAACTCTGAAGCAAACATCTCTCAAAGTTCTCCTTTATTTGAGAAAGTAAACTGGCACATCTGGGAAAACCTGAATCTGAGAGTTCTGGGTTTTCCCTCAGGATATCAAAACCCCCAAAATCATCCCCTCCATCATCAGTCGATCACATGCTCCAATCATCTTCCATGCCATCTCAACACCTCACTCCAACCACTCCTTCTCCAGATGCAGGATTGCCCTGACCTTAGACATAATAGCATTCCTACTTTCCCACAGCGGAGGTGGCAGCAGTGTGGAAGCCTCCTAATATGGCTAATGTTTGTGTCACTGCAATGGAGATTCTGGAACTTCTGGTTACCATCATTAAGCGAATCCCATGTCATTGTTCAGTGAGAACATCACATGGTCACCATTTGTGACCTCCTGCTGACTTTTTTTGTAGGAAGCTGGCAAAGAAGGTCACAAATTGCAATTGCACGATTACGGGATGTCATAATTGTGAGCCAGCATAAACCTGCTCAGATCACATTCACATGACCAAGGTGATGCTGGGACTAATGTAGATTTGTGTACTAGCCATAAATACTATTCTTTCAATACTATCATGAGTTGAGTCACTGAACAAGTGGTTCCTGAGCAAACACTACTTTGTATATTGCTCTGGCTTAGTATGTAACACTATACGAGGTGAAGAATTTCATTTTTCCTTTTGTTCTGTATTGACACTTGTATGTTGCTGCTTCTGGGTTATAAATTACTCAGTATAGTTGCTAAAATCTGGGACTAATAATCAGAAATGAAAGCAGAGTTATTCCTCCAGTGATATTTTTTATAATTGAGCAAGTGTAGATGATATCTGTTTCAGTCCTAAAGGTGAAGTTGTTATTGGTTGTTTAGGATAATGTCTTCTCAGTATTGACACTCTGCAATTGCAGAATATTTTTACTAGGGACATTAACCTACTACTTTTGTCACAGTCATTTTGACAGTAATAGTAATTCTAATTTATTAGAGTTCCAGTGATCTAGGTGGCTCACAACAAATAAATAAATTATAATAAAATAAGTAAAAGGTGGTACGTGTATAGACCTTTTCATAGGCATTTGAAAATTGTAAAGTTTAAATTTAATTCCTTTTACTGTTGCATTATTTGAATAATGTTGCAAAACTTGATGATGTTTGTTTGCTTAATATTTTAATACATTTAAAATCAAGGTTTTGTTTGTGTGTGTGTCTATATGTCTTATATAAGCAGATGACAATATTTAACATTAAACAATATTTAAAATAGAAAACATGAATAGTAAACATACTTTTTTCTGTATTGTTCAGGAGAAGAAAGTAATGGACCTTTGTTTGAAAGTACATCAAATACAGATTCAGAAATTCCTGGTGTTTCTGAGGTAAGCTTTTATTGTGAATATAAATGGTTTTAAAAAATGAGATTGGATATTTATGGGAGTTACTTGATAATAACTATAAACATTGCCAAACCTTACCCATTCAAACCATATTTGTATGTTTTTTAAATTAGCATTAATTTTAAAAATACTATTTAAACATATATTTATAATAATAAGATTGTGCATTCTTGTTGGTTGTGGCTCTGCAAAATTTTAGGTTTGTTGACAATATAATCAGCAGTTTGCAATCTACCAGTAGCCAAACTGATAAGCAGCCATTCATAATATTCTGCTTTTCAAAAAAGATTTCAGTTCTTTCAATTCCAAGCCAACATCT
>JANHFM010009369.1:34134-47335 GCA_032468115.1 Grayia smithii
TTTTAATTCTAGCTCAAAATAATATTTTGAATGCTATATTAATGCCTACATTTAAATACTTTGTTGTGTAAATTTTAAAAGGGTGAATCCAGGTGTAGTGTTACTACACTGTATTAGAGCCAACATATATTGGGACTAATAATATTGATTTCTTCCTGCATATTCCCTGATGTCAAACAGGATGGAATTCAGGTGAGGGGTAATTTGCAAGCTCCAAGAATTAAAGTAATAACATTGGTGATGTGTTTTGTTATTTCACAGAGTCAGAGTCAAAGATTCACAGAGGTAGAAACTACTTCATGGATCATTTGTTGCAACTCTGGTTCAGTACAGAATCTGTTAGTTGGTTATCCACCCTTTGTTTTAAGATCTCAGGTAAGAAAACATATCACCAGGCAACTTTATTCAGCTAGCTGACAGTTCTTACCATTAGTAATTCCAACTCAGTATCTAACTTGAATCTATTACCCGTAGGCTCAACTCACTGGTTATAGTCTTCCCCTCCAGAATCACAATCCTTTAAGTATCTGAAGAGTGCTGTTATATTTCTCCTCAGTCTTTTCCACCACAGGCTAAACATACATAATTATTTTTTGACAGCTCCTCATATGATTTCTTTTCCAAACCTCTCATCCTTTTGGAAGTTTTCCTCTGAACACCCTCCAGTTAATTGATGTCCTTCTAAGATGGTAGTGTCCAGTAACTGGATATAATATTCCAAATGGAATAATACTACTCAGCCTGACAATGGCTGAGTAGACTGGGCCAACTATTTCCCATCAACTGAACTCTAAGTTCCTATTAATATACTCAGAATAGCATTTGCCTTTTTAGCAGCTGAATCTTTTCTTATCTGCTACTTTAAAGCCAGGGATCTTCCATTCTATACTTGTTCCTTTGACACTGTTTTTCACATAAAATGCATGATTTGACATTTTCCAAATCCAGTTCATTTCAGTCCCCTGTGCAAAGTAGTATACTTTTTAAAAATCTCTTCTTTTTTTTCTTAAGTGTTAACCACTTGTCTTAATTTTGTGCCATATGAAAATTTGTCAATCATCTTCTCAAACCCATCATCCAGAACATTAATAAAAAAAATGTTGATTAGCAAACAGCAGAGCCTGAGTTAGTGTACACAACACTATTTTCCACTTTGATGGGTTAGAGCAGGGGTGTCAAAGTTGCGTCCTCACGGTGGCATCATGTAATGTACTATGACTGTTTTCCCCTCTTGTAAACCAGGTGGGGGCAGGGCCAACACATGATGCATCTGGCCTGCGGGCCGCGAGTTTGACACCCCTGGATTAGAATATTCTCAGTGTGTGGTCATTCAGCTAGCTATGAATCCATCTAACATTGGATCATCTAATCCAGATTTTGCCAGTTGATGAATGACAATATCATGAGAAACTTTGCTGAAATCAAAGTATACTACATCTATACCATTTTCCTGATGTATGTAGTTAGTAACTCTGTCCAAAATGGAAATCATGTTAGCTGTCACGATTTGTTTGTGACAATCCAATGCTGGCTTTTGTTAATTATTGCATTTTATCAAAGTGATCACAAACATGTTATTTAATAATCTGATTGAGGACCATGTCTAGTATAGACATCAAGGTGATAGGTCTCTGATTTCTCAATTCTTCTTTTTTCCTTAAAAAAAAAAGAAAAAGAAAATAGGAACAACATTTGTTCTTCTTCAATCTTCTGGGACCTTAAAGTTTCTTTAGTACCCAAATATTACGATTAATGATTCTGCAGTCACCTCTAGTTGTTCCTTCAGTACCCTTGGTTGAAATTTATCTGGCCCTGGAGACTTGAATTCATTTAAATTATCTAAGTGTTCTTTTATCCTCTCCTTGTCTATCCTGAACTGCAGCTCCCTCCTTCCACTCCTAGCACAATGATGGCCAGCTAGGATTTTGCTTCCCTTTTGAAAGAAGATAGACATAAAATATGAATTAAGACATTGTGGCTTGTCACAATCATAAATTACCAATTCATCCTGTTCTCCTGACTATTTCTCCTTTTTGTCTTTCTCTGTGCTCTGATATACCTAAAGAACGTGTTGTTTTTGAAGTTTTGAGGGGCATTTTAGCTCATTCTGTACTTTAGATATACTTTATGGAGGGTTTCACAGGAATTTCCATTCTTCACAGATAATATTCTCTTTCAAGATTTTAACCCATTAAATGTGATATATCCTCTACATGAATTTGTCCAAATCTATTCTTCTTAAATCCACAGTACATTTGTTGTATTCCTCCTCCATCTGATACCATGAAGTCAAGGATAATATATACACTTTTCCCCAAAGTTACAATCATTTTCACTTCTTCAACTAGTTCCTTTCTCTTAGTAAGATCAGATAATTAAATTCAGGATAGCAGAATCTGTTCCTTACTGGTTCCTTCTTCATTCGTCATTGGACAAATAAAACTATCAGCAAGAAAGGACAGAAATATATTGCACCTACAGTTCTTGGCTGAAATAGATTTTTAGCAGTATCAGGATAAAGTTAAGTCTCCCATTACCACCATCTTTAAAATCTTGGCCTTCCATAACTTCTGCCTGATTAGCTGGTCTATATACTGAACTGTATCACTGCATAACATCAGCAATAACACTATTGTTTCTATATTTTTATTCTTATCCAAACACTCTCAGCAGGAGTTCCACGTTCCAGATAATGAATTTTGTTCAAAAGACACGCTTTCTTTACAATTTCCTTTTCTTTCTATTGGGTTTTATCCTTCTGAATAATTTGTAGCCTTTAAGGGTGTGTTTTATGCATATGTGTCATTTCACCAAGTTTCATTATTGCCTATGAATCATACCCATCTTCTTGTCTTAGGATTTCTGCCAGTGTTCCTCCCTGATTGTCCCACTGCATGTTCTTTAACTTTAGGCAGCACTTTAGGATTTAGTAAATTATAAGAACAAAGTTTGGACAGAAGCTTAAACTCATCGTTTAAAAAGGTTTACTTATATGGATCTGTGCTGAATCAGTGCACTGACTGAAACTGGTGTAAAAATATAAAATACTGTGGCTGTTTTCACTCCCTGAGCTCTGCACATAAATGACATACTTGTTGGCAATCATATTATGAGCAAAAAAAAGGAACTCTGGTGACCTAGACATGAATGAAAAGTGTGAGTAGGTTGGCACTGAGACTCTAAAAATGAGAAGCTGATAAGACTAAAAAATATCTACTAGGCTGTACATGTCTAGAAAAGAAGGCAAACGGTCAAACTACTTCTGGTGGAAAATATATTCCCAACTGCCCTGTTAAAATATGAAGAGCAAAAATAACAAAAATCCTTGCTAGTCAGAGCAAAATCATCATCATCCCAGAGACAAAGAACTAGGTAGAAGTGGCCTATTTTGAAAAGAACTATCCATCTTCTATTAGTACTTAATAAGCCTTGGGGAAGAATAACTATGAACATGCATGCATTTATGTTTATATGTTGCACATTGTCTAAACCACGGGTATCAAACTCGTATTGTAACTGTGGCATCACACAACATATTGGGACTTTTCCCCCCTTGCTAAAGTGGGCATGGGCGTGGCCAGCATGTGACGCATCCGGCCTGTGGGCCACTAGTTTGCAGCCCTGATCTAAGCCAATAACATTGTAGTGTTGCTTTGAGATAAGTACTTGCCATACTGGCTATTTGTCACAACTGACCATGTGCCATCAAGTTGGTTTCAGTTCTTAGTGACCACATAAATAGACCCTCTCCAAGAAGATCTGTGTTCTTAAGGCCTTCTGATGGTGCACCCATTGGCATTTGCTATAGTTCTGTAAGTAAAATTGACCCTTTGGAATTTGGCATTCCAATTAAAAAAGGTTTAAGTAAAGACTCCTTGTTATATTTCTTCTCTGGTGACCAAGGCTATGTGCAAAAAAATTGTGCCTATTTAATTGTGGGACTAGTTATATGGTAAGTGAATTGAAAAGCATGTGTGCTTCAATGAAGTGATTGTCCCAAGACAAGATAGATGGGAATTCAGTTCATAAAAATCAGTGAGGTTGTTTGATAATTCAGGTTATGAAGTGACTTCTAAAGAAGAATTGGATGTCTCCACGAATGGCTTCAAAGCTTTCATGTTTTAAGATCTGCAGTGCTGATTCTTTTTCAGAGTACTACTCTGTGTGCAGGATATATGAGTGGTTACATTTTTAAGGTTTTCTATTTTCCTGTTTGGGTTTTGCTAACTGAATGTTGGTCAGATTTGAAACCATGACAGAAAAATTAGCAAATAAAGATCAATTAGTAACAAAATAAGTATTTCTACCTCTCCCCATTCCTAGAGAAGAGGAGAGGGGGAAAAACATTGCCATGATACTTGTCTATTTTGGTTCTCAGGCAGATTATTCTGTAAGATGAAAGTAACATATACTACTTATAAAAACTCAAGCGTGACAGTATAATTGATTTCAGATGGACAATATTTCTCAGTTGATATGGAAGCTAGATATCCACAGGTTTCTGACATATTTATTAAAGATAGAGATAAAAATTTCCTTCATAATCTTTCCATCATTTACAGGAGAAAAAAAAGGAGGACTCAGAATCTAAAACAGAAGTGGAAACTGAAGAGAGAGAAAAAGAGCATACCTGAAAGAACATTCTTTGAAAATAAGAGCAGTAGCTATCTTTGATTTTCCTTCTCTTTAAGTGTGAACAATGGCCTATGAAGTACAACAATAGAACTTCCTTGCATCTTTTTGCAAGCCGATCTTGTGAATACATTCCTTTTCTTGTTCTTATCAGTACTCTAAGTCTGCACAGACATTTGGGCACAAAGCAAGGAGAGCAAAAGCAAGAAAGGGCGTACACTCACAAATTCTGCTCTTTAAACCATCAGTTCTTTATAAAGATCTTCATGAGTTAACCAAAGATGAGAAAACGGATTGTAAGCACTGAAACTCTCTGGGAGATTATTTGCAGTTTAATTAATTAGGGAAGGCACATCAACTTACTTAATTATCAGTAATAGGCAATAGTGCTCAATAATGATCATCATGGGGCTATTCCAAACATCCACATTGGCATGTTACTCACAGTTCTTCAACCTACAGAATACTATGCTGGGATAAATTGCATTTGCTACATTTTGGAACCCTATTCTGTCACAGGAAGAAGGCTGAGAAATGGGGCTGTCCTTACTTATGTAATGAATGCCGCATTAAGAAAAGCAATGGATGGGATTGATCTGAATTTGTTTCCCCATCCACTGAATGCCTCATGCATTCTCCCATGCAGGAGAAAAAATAATTACCAACTACTCCTTAGTATAGAGATGAGTGATATAAAAGCAAACAAGCAAACAAAGGTGTTCTAGTTTCAGAACAATCAGGCAAGAATGAAGGTGAGGCAGGTGAATGATTAACAACTCTTTATTTCTTAACAATGATAGCTAACAGTGACCCACTCGGTTAGCTAACAACGGGTGAACTAGCCACCTCCTCTCAAACTGACAGGTCTTTTATACTGGAGCTGTCAGTGGCTGAGCCAATCAGAAGACACCAACTTCCCTCCGGCAAGCTACCGGTAGAAGGACCAATCCGCTGTTGCTTATTTGCCACCTGTTCGTCAGCTGGATGCAACAAAAGGCATGAGGGTCATTGGTGCTCTCTAAGCTTGCTTGTTTTCTTGCAGACATTTCATTATCCAACTATGTTACATGATCAGTGCTGGTAAGGAGTGAGATTTGCTCTCAGTTTAAATTCTGGTGTCTTGTCCTATCAGCGTTGGTGCGAGTGGTCTTAGAGATTCTTTGGTTGGACTGTTTACTGTTGTCTTCTTTGGCAGTTTCTTGATTGGGGTTATTGCTTACTTGATTGTTGGTCTGATGTTAATCTTGGAGTTCAGCTGTGCTGATCTGAGTGCTGATTGCTGGTGGAGAGATGCTTGGGTCTTTTTATTCCCTTTTTGGCTGGCTGGTTGATTGCCTGGTTTGCATAGTCTATAAATATTGCTAATGTCCAGTGGTGTATTAACCATTAAGCTGACTAAGCACGTGCTTAGGGCACCAGGCCCAAAGGAGGCACCACAAAGTTGAGAAAGAAAAAAAAATCCAATGAAGATTGGTTCTTCATTGAAAAGAGGGGGTGCACCTAGATTTGTCAATGTTTAGGGCACCAGTGAGCCTTAATCTGCCACTGCTAATGTTTATGTGTCTATTGATGGTTGATTTGCCAGAGTGCCAGGCTTCTAGAAATTCCTGGCATTTTGTCATTGCTACTTGTCAAGTAAGGATGTCAGGTGGGAAGGGAATAGAAGAGAACTTCCCTGAATATTCTTCACAATCATTTTTCCAAACCTTGTTAATTGGGCTATTTCTGAACAGATGTGTCTATTACACACATTCAGAAATTCAGCCAACTGATCACAAGTTCAGAGAATAGGCATCTTTATAAACCAGGATTCAGATTCAGATACTGATTGCCATTCTGATAACTTCCCTCCTGATGGATTGTCAGCCTCAGGAATCTTCAAGCCATGGTTCATCTGAGAAGGCTGAGCAATCACAGGCATCTCCTGATTAACTTGAACAGCCAGATGATGAGGCATCTTCCCCAAGCCTTAGATCCTGACACATGCAGAGGCAAGCAGAGCAGTACTACTTGATAAGACTCTTTATAAGGCAACGGGCAAGGCCCAAGTAATCATAGTCAGCTGCCTGCAGATAGATTTATATACCCGCTTTGCCTTCAGTCTCTATTGTTCCAACTGTTCCAAACAAAGCATGAAAGGAATAGGCCAGGGGTCAGCAAACTGTGGCTCTGGAGCCGCATGTGGCTCTTTTTTTCTTCTGCTGTGGCTCCCTGTCACTCAAAATATGTGTCACAACCGCCAATGTGCAACATGCACCAGCACACAATTTATTGAGCTTTGCAACCCCCAATAGGCCAACCATGGATAAATCCAAGAAAAGAAAAGTTTCAGAGAAAACAGAATGTTTAATTCAACTGCATATGCTAGTTTTGTAGCCGCTCAAGAAATAGTCAGGCACGGGAAGGGTTTTGTGGCTCTTGGTGTTTTCTTTTCTGTGGCAAACAGGTCCAAATGGTTCTTTGAGTGTTTAAGATTGCAGACCCCTGGAATAGGCAATGTGGGGGGCAACCAGCATCTAAGACAACCTTTGTAAAATTCATGATATCAATACCTGAAGCATTGACTGGTTAGGGAAACAGTTATAGTCTTTAGAGAAAACTAAAGGTAGTTAAAGCAGTAAAACTTTTCCTGTTTAATCTATAATCACAGACCTGCAATAATAGTGACTGCAACAGTTTCCAAAATGTTCAGAACACCCCTATTTTTAGAAATGGACCATTCTGGTTGTGAATAGGTTTTGTTTTCCCACCATTAAGAGTGTATGCAGCATCACGTTTATATCAGTTATTTGGTGTTTTCTGTAGCAGCATTTGAATTTGAGTTTCAGTCATTTCGACAGCAGATCTTTCTTAACATATTTTTTTTAAAAAATAATGTCGGGACCACGTTTTCCGCCAAAAAGAGTGCAGTTTGGTGATCCAAACTTCAAAGAAAGTGTTCTAAAATGGTATGGAGAAGGAGAGAGTGATCTCAGGGAAGTGGAGTCAGATTTGTGACAAAAATTTTGTAATGGATGATGAGGAACCCGCCGCCACTGCTGATTCTGACATCAGCGATGATGAAGCTCCCAATGAAATTGATGACCAGGTACAATCTACGTCGTGCAATAATTTATATAGCAAGAACAAATTCAAATGATTTTCTGCACCTTTTGGAAGCAATAGATCCAGAACCGCTAGTCACAATATTGTTGTGCAGTTACTTGGACTATGACCAGAAGCTAGAATTTTTGGAAATTCACCTACTCCCCATGAGATTTGGAAATTTATTATTTTCTAAAGAAATTATTAGTGCCATTATTCAATGAACCAATGTAAAAATTTGAGAAGAAAGATTGAAGTTCAAGGATGGAGAAACAAAAAGTGTTTTCTGCGCGATGTGGATTTGATAAAGATCAATACATTTTTTTGTTTACTGCTCTATACATCAATTTTTAGATCCAACCATGAAAACATTGAATGTCTTTTTGCTACTGAGGTCATTATGACCTCATGTCTGTAATAGCATAGCCAAAATAGTATATCTGTAGTTAAGGGTTAAATCAGCCTTTTATGTAACACTGGACTAGCATTCCTGTCCACTTATTATTCCCCACTGGACTATCACTCGTTACCAAATCTGAAGTTTTTTAAAGGAGTCTGCATGAGACCTGATAAGCAGTATAGAAAACACCAATCAATATCACTGAGATAAATATCTCCAGAGTCTGCAATATGGCATTTTCTGCCAAAATGGCAATGGGAGGCAATTTTCAGTGCTCAGGTGACATGTCCATAACAGTCCAAAGTAGGCAAGAGGAACTAAAAAGATCTTAATCCCTGACTGTATCTGGAACCAGATTTTTAGTGATGTGTGCCAGATTCTGCAACCCAACAAGACAGACACAGACTTTAGAGGATAATTAGAAAAACAATTGCTACCAACCTGCCTTCCATTGAGGACCTGTATACTGCACGAGTCAAAAAGAGAGCTTGAAAATATTTCAGACCCCTGACATCCTGGACATAAACTGTTTCAACTCCTACCCTCAAAACGACACTATAGAGCACTGCACAACAGAACAACTAGACACAAGAACAGTTTTTCCCCAAATGCCATCACTCTGCTAAACTAATAATTCCCTCAACACTGTCAAACTAGTTACCAAATCTGCATTACTATTAATCTTCTCATCGTTCCTATCACCCATCTCCTCCACTTATGACTGTATGATTGTAACCTTGTTGCTGGTATCCTTATGATTTATATTGATTCCTCGAAAGGGACATGTATGAGGAACAAGTGAAAGAAACAATGCTCGTTTGGAGTAAATGGTTTGGGTATAACATCGAATTGGATGAATGGCTAAAACTGTGGGATACTAATATTAGAATAACATTGGCGACTTCGTACAAAGAAAACCTTTATAAAATGTTTTACCGCTGGCACACACCCCCAACGAAGCTGGCAAAAATAAACAAGACAATTTCTCCACAATGTTGGAAGTGTGGACACCCCATAGGATCCTTCTACCATATGTGGTGGGAATGTCCAAAAACTCAAAACTTTTGGTGTGTAATTAAAAAATGGCTTGAAGAGATATTGGAAATTTCGATTGAGATAAGACCTGAATTCTTCCTATTAGGTATAACAAAACATAATTATAATAAAGATGAAAGATTTTGCACTTCACCTCCTGACAGCTTCCAGAATAGCCTTTGCACAGAAGTGGAAAAATGGGGAAGTCCTGTCAGAGGATGATATTATACAAAAAATTTACTTCTGTGCAGAGATGGACAGTTTAAGCATCGAAATGAAAGATAAAACAGACTCATCTTTTTATAAAATTTGGCAAAAAATTATAGGAAGGAATCATGGCAAGGAATGTCAAAGTGGAATGACGAAATGAATCGGACAATGTAAATACATATAGAAGAATGTAGGAAATGATCTTTGTGTTTGTTTTTATACTTATATTATATTAAGAATGATTATCGCATATAACATTACTAATAAGATATTTGAACAGTCGGGTGATATATATACTGCAGAAGTCTGACTACGTCCAATGTATGTTTATATTTGTGTGTATGTAGATATATATATATATTATGTTTGTTTTTAATGTTTGTATATAATAAAAAACTTTTTAAATTAAAAAAAAAAGAAACAATTTAATTTCAAAACAGTTATATGCAGATGAGGATGGTAGAATTTTAATGTTAGAAATTAGAATTGGAAAGATTATTGCACTTCTAGCTAACATCTATGCCTCAAATACAAATCAAAGGTCATTTTATAAGAAATTACATGAGAAACTTGACTTTCTAAATTATGAACACATTTATATAATTGGAGATTTTAACGCGATTATAGACACAAAAAAAGATTACAAATCAGGAATTGGTAATATGAACCAAGAAAAAAGATATAAAAAAACTCTTCCCCAAACCTGGGATGATTTAATTAATCAATTCAGTCTTAAAGATATTTGGTGAAACCTCCATCTGTCAGAAAAGATTTCACCTATTACTCCCCCAAACATAAATCATGGTCGAGGATAGATATGTTCTGGGCAACGATGGAAATTGGAGAAGAAATCAAATCAGTAGATATTGGCACAAACGATTGGGCAGACCACCACCCCCCCTAATTGTGAATGGAAGCCAACATCAAAAAGAAGAGCAAGATGGGCTATGAGGGCAAATTTAATGAAAAAGACTAATTTTATTAATTTATTACAAAAAGAACTTCAATATTTTTTCGTGGAAAATAAGAAACAAGAAACCTATGAGACACAGCAAAAGCAATAAATAGAGGGGTAGTAATAAAATATTCAATTAGGAAAAGTAAAGAGGAAAAAGCAAGAAGATTGGAATTTCTGACAAAGTTAAAACAAGAAGAGAAAAAAAGGCAAATAAATCCACAAGATAATTTATTAAAAGAAAAAATTAAATTATTAAAACACGAAATAATTTTAATGGACCAAAAAGAATTGGCTGAGAAAATTACTAGAAGCAGACAGACATACTTTGCTCGACAAATGGTCTAAACAACAAATTTCTTTATTGGGATGAATTGCAGCTATCAAGTCATATATTTTACCAAACTGGAACTTTTTATTTCAAACAGCCCCTGTAAAATTGGACAAGAAATCTTTTATAAATTTGGACAGAATCATTTTAAAATTCATTTGGCAAGGGAAAAACCCCCGCATCAAAAAAAAAAGATGCTACAAGAACACAAATCAAGGGGTGGTTTAGGACTCCCCAGTCAGGAGCTATACCACCAAGCTGCAACCTTAGTATGGATAAAAGATTGGATTACTCTCTCCAGACAGCGTACATTGATTATTGAGGGACATGATTTGCTACAAGGTTGGCATACATATTTATGGCCAGGAAAGGGGAAAAAGGACAACCACTTTAACAACCATTATATAAGGGGAACTTTACTTAAGACATGGAAAAAGACTAAAGACCAATTCTATATTCAATTTCCAAGATGGTTAGCGCCAGTTGAAGCAGTAGCCTATCCGACTGGCCACAATACAAAGAGAAATTTAACATATGGATGATGGATGAAGTGGGAAACATTATTACACGAACAGAATTACAAAGAAAAGGGTGAAATATTGATTGGTGGTCCTACCTCCAAGCACAATCCAAATTTAACAGTGACAAAAAAGAACCAGGAATATACAACCAAAATCAAGAGATAGATACAATCCTATTAGGCCCAATAACAAAATTTATCTCTAAGATTTATAATTTATTATTATACAGTTACATGGGAGAGGAAATTCTGAAGGACTCAATGATTCCTTGGGGGAGGAATATAGGTAGAACGATTTCTTTAGAAGAATGGCAGACGGTTTGGAACAAGTCTATGAAAAGGACACTGTCCTCCAATTATAAAGAAAATCTTTATAAAAGATGGTATATAGTACCTGCTACACTGCTACACTGGCCAAAATGTTTCCAATGCTCCCAAATTGTTGTTGGAAATGTAAAGCGGCCAAGGGATCGTTTTTTCACCAATGGTGGACCTGCCCCAAGATTCAGAAATTTTGGATAAAAATCAAAAATTGGCTATTTCAGATAACAGGTGTGATTTTCCCACTCAAACCAGAACTATATCTTTAAGGGATAAAACAGAATAAAATTAATAATAAAGACTGGTATTTGTTTGTACATATTGCAACTGCAGTGAGATTGGCAATAGCTCAGTTTTGGAAGAGTGAAGAGATACCACCGCAACAATTAGTAATAGTAAAAATTCTAATTTGTGCCTAATCTGATAGATTGACATATATATTAAAAAATAAACAAGACTCACAATTTTATGAAGCTTGGGAAAAATGGTATATTTGGCATCGCAAACATTTTTCTTAAATTAAATCAATATTACGGATATGTACACTTAGAAACAAATTCTTGGAACTCATAAATTAAGATTTGTTAGTAATGAAATTATATACTGTACCGAAAATATTGAGTTACAAAGTCAGAATAAGTTAGAATGATCTTATTAAAATTATTGATGAGAGCAGAAAAGCTCTCCAGTCATTTAATCTTTGTCTTCAATGTTTAGATAATGTTGTTTAAATGTTTAGTTTTAGTTTTCCTTATTGTTCGTGGTAAATTTGTCATTCTATGTATTTTTCTTTTTGTTTTAACCTTGTAAATACTAATAAAGACTATTTAAAAAAATACAGTTTGTGGCTCCTCATCTTATTAAAGTAATAGAAAACATATCATAAAATCATTTTGGCATACTGATTATATTGTCTGAAATATGTCAATACAGCACAGTCTCATACATCAGGTGCTTTTGTAAGCAGTCTATGTTTATTGAACTAAGCATTGTCACCCTATGTCCTATGTTATACCATATCCAAAAATGGAATGTTATATTCCCTATTGATTTGGTTATAAATATTCTGTACCGAGACTACCATGCCTACACTTTTTTAACTATGTATTATTTTGTTCCGTCTAACAACAAACTGAGGGACAGTATGTCAGGGGCTTTCTGATCAAAAAGAATCCACTGAAAATAAGAGAAAAATAATTCAGCATGCTCAGAATAATTCTGAGTTTTGAAAAAAATATGAAGTAGCTTTAGAAAAGAGAAGACTATAACCTCTTGCTCATAAATGGGAATATTGGATAAGCCATCTTTCCTAATTGAAAGAGCAGTTTGAAGGTGGTGCCCATGATTTAGGAAGATGGCTAGCTCTCACTCTTTGAGTGATTTCAACCAGAGGTTAGATAGACAGAGATGCTTTATTTTGGAAACTGCACTGGGTGAGGCTTGAACTTGATGGCATAAATCAGTAATTTCAATGCAGAGAAGAGCAACAAAAATGATTAGGGGACTGGAAGCTAAAACATACAAAGAACAGTAGCTGGAATTGGGTATGTCTAGTCTGATGAAAAGAAGGACTAGGGGTGACATGATAGCAGTGTTTCGATATCTCAGGGTTTGCCACAAAGAAGAGAGAGTGAAACTATTCTCCAAAGCACCTGAGGGTAGGACAAGAAGCAATGGGTGGAAACTAATCAAGGAGAGAAGCAACCTAGAACT